>LIEC01006584.1:53250-65577 GCA_001925005.1 Drosera capensis
AAAAGAAAAAAATACTTTTAATTCAGATTGTTTGTATTAAACAAAAGGATTGGCAAATAAAAGTGCTAATGCTATAACCAGGCCATAATTTGTTAAAGCTTCCATAAAAGCCAGACTAAGCAATAAAGTACCTCGTATTTTTCCCTCTGCCTGGGGCTGTCTCGCAATACCTTCTACGGCTTGGCCCGCAGCAGTACCTTGCCCAATTCCAGGTCCAATAGAAGCAAGTCCTACAGCCAATCCAGAATTAGCTTGAGCAACAAGGCCTGTTTAATTCTATGAATGAATCTGCAGTTAGTGAACTCTGATCAATAATCTAGTCTTTATTCATATCAAGTTATGTGTTTCGATGTTGCGATGTACTCCTCACCCTGTTTGTTTGCAGGCACAGAAGAGCATGCGACGTGCTATGTTAGATGTGTAGTCTGATCAATCTAACACTTGACGAGCATGATCTATGAGTACTACTCCATATGCCGAAGAATGTAGTTCTATGCTTTGTTAATTGTCGTGGTTGTGGTTTTATTCATATAAACGAAATTCCCTCCACACAATATACAATCAACACAACAAATATGGAGTTGCCTCATTTAGAACTTCATCCTTTTGGTGATCCGCTTCTCAAGCTGATCTCAAGAAGTTCTTCAATCTCTTTATAAACCCAATGCTAAATATGCAGAAGAAAATAATTTGAAACCTTTAAAATCTATTGGTGTTTCAATCACGATTACAAGGAGATGGCTGCTGAGGACACACCACAGGACGTGGCTGATCGTGAGAGGATCTTCAAGCACTTTGATGCCAATGGTGATGGGAAGATATCATCCACAGAGCTAGGAGACGCCCTCAAGGGACTTGGTTCTGTGACACCTGAGGAAGTTCAGAGAATGATGGCGGAGATCGATACTGATGGCGATGGGTTCATCTCCTTTGAAGAGTTCACAGCTTTTGCTCAAGCTAATCGCGGTTTGATCAGGGATGTCGCTAAGATCTTCTAGTTGTTTCTGAGAATACAGGTACTACAGGCTCATATTTGTGATCTCACATCGCACAAGGATTGTATTTGTTGCTCTGTTTAATTTGTCATGGTTACATGTATTCTAATGTCCTTTTAGATTTCCATTTTTTTAAAGAGATCGAATCTTATCCATCAAGATGATGGTCGCTGCATAAATCATATTGTCCGAGTTTCACGGGACTTTTTGAGAAGTCATTGACACAAAGAAGTACATGAAGTAGCTACGTAAACTAATCTCGAAGTGAGATCTGTTACATGATGGCTTACACTTCCAACCTCCGACTTCTTGCGCCATTCCAATCAAGACCACTTTACAAAACACCACCTATGTATACCATAGTTCCGCATACATTCACTCAGATTTCGGATCCATCAGAAACCACGCGATAAGCTAAAAAAAGCAAAGATGGCAGAAGCATTGCGTTAGAACGGCTGAAAAAAAGCACCCTCAAACAAAAAAGGAAACAAGGGAGCTCGACTGAATTCGTCATCATCATCGATCATATAAATAATCATAATCTTCAAAATCCGGAACTCCAAGCATGGCCACAGAAAAGCGGTTCCTTAGTTCGCTCTCATTTCGCTTTGCAAGAGAATAACAGCTTCCCACTGAGTTCTTCGCCCCTCAGAATAGTAACAACTTCATCAATGCCCGGCCTGAAAGACTCTTCACTCTTCACGCAAGCAGCTGCTGCTCGAGCCATCGAGCTATCTGTGCTGTGCTTTTAAGGGTGTGCTTGGCTCTTGGGTCAAGCAAACTGTGAACAGCGGTACCTCCTTGGTCCAATAGAGGCTTTGCCTGAAAACAACAAAAGATTCATGCCACCAAGAAACTGATAATGGAGACCACGCAGAGCAGGAGAACATTAATTTTGTTGAACAGCGGCGGTAACGT
The DNA here is from genome assembly GCA_001925005.1 of Drosera capensis. Classification (NCBI taxonomy): domain Eukaryota; kingdom Viridiplantae; phylum Streptophyta; class Magnoliopsida; order Caryophyllales; family Droseraceae; genus Drosera; species Drosera capensis. Next base: position 55,164 of record LIEC01006584.1, read on the forward strand.
CATGTCTCTGCCAGTTATTGGACTGGAAATCTCGGGACGTTACAACAGGTGCTTGCATTTAGCAGATTAGTTAGCTTAATTCGGACCTAGGAAGTTGTAATGCGTGCATAGGCTTGTAGTGGCTCTACTAGAAATAGTAAGCAACCAGTGAGGTTAAGCAACCTAACTTCTACTTTTTCATGCTTTGGCAAGATTTATAGGAAGCCGTTAGCTGCTATAATACAAAAGATGCGAATCTGTGCTACCCTACTGTCCTGAGTTTTGATGGCCCATCCTTACAATAAAAGCAATAACCAAATTACATAGATGTCCACTTAGTTGCATAATTTCGAGCCACACTATTAATATGGACACAATGTAAAGCTAATCGATCCTCTTGCCACGACGATAATCTATATATCATGAGTCATGAGCGTCTCCCGAGTCTTCCTTCCATTGTATCTTTTCCAAGTCCAAATGGAAACAATGAGGTCACGCTTCAAATCTCGTATTGTTTATCGCTTTTGCTAATGTTAATAGCGGCGTGCTAATTTGGTCTGACATGATCTTATTCCCATCTTCTTTGGGAGTGAGCTATTTCCTAGATCACTAGGAGATAGAACTTACACATCCCAAATTGTATCCTTACTAGATCACTAGGAGTCATATCTTGTGCCTGAAACACATTAAACTAAATGCTAAGTTCTCTTCCCCAAAAGTTTTAGTCGCCTGACACCATTACGATGGTTGGTCAGATTGGTTGCTGGGTCGCACGTTCATGGCCGTTTGGTGTCACCTTAATGACCATGATGCTTTGAGGACCACTAAAAATTTCAAAGATGGTAAGGACCATATATTAGGATCTTTTGATGCGGATTGCCACCTAAATAAGTAACAATAAGGACCACTCAAACCCAAAAGATATTAACGACCATGCAATATGAGTTCAGATGTGTTTGCTAGCTAAAAAGCAACAGAACAATGTTACCAATAACATACCCATTGGACCAAATTCTCTTCTCCTGGAGGCCTTTTTGCTTCAATGGGTTTTCTTCCTGTTAGGAGTTCCAAGAGGACCATGCCGAACGCATAGACATGGGTTTTATCTGATACTTTTCCGTTCAGAAGGTACTCCGGAGCTAAATAGCTGCATGTTTAAGCACGAATTAGTGGATGCACGAGAATGGATTGTCATTGTAAGCATGAGTTCGGTTGAAAATATCTCGCGATGACGTACCCCAATGTTCCTTTGACAGTTTTGCATAGGAAAGGGACTGAAGTGCCGGAGTCCATGTAGCTAATCCGAAATTTCATAACCGCATTCATAAAATGAGTAATCATCAAGCTGAATAAACACCTAGAGTAATCGAATTTCAGTGGCAAGGGTCCTTGCTAGAAGACACTGATCAAGTATTTGCCGAAAGCTATATCGAAGATGAACAGAATCCGTTCCCAAAAGAGATCTGACGAATATAACCCGAGAAGAAAACTCAACATCATAATGAAATTCCATTATTCCAATGCGAGTAATCTACCCCGAAAGGCAAAGCATTTGCGCACCTTGGGCCTTCTCTTGGAAGACAATAGAATGTTGGCTTTATGGTCTCTATGGGCAATGCATCGTGCAGTTCCATGATGTAAATAAGCAATAGCCTCGGCAATTCCAATCGTAAACTTATACCTAAGAGACCATGGGAGTGCTGCGAATCCCTTAGCTCCTCTCTTCTTATCTGCAAAAGGATATCCTAGAATCAATCAAAATTCACATAAAACAAATCAATCATCTTATTATTTGATACTGAACTTTGTATGCCGTGCAAATGTTGCTCCAAGCTTCCACTTGAGACATACTTGTAAACCAAGAACAAGCCATCATCTGGATCAATACAAAATCCCAATAGAGGGACAACATTAGTGTAACACCCCAAGATTTTCGGTGCAATACCAACCAAACACATGACGTTATCGTCGTTCCAAAGTCCCTTTGAAACAAGGGGACAAGATTACAGGAGCTTTATGTATTGGAAACACAGAAAACTAGCAATAAACGTCCAACTTATATTGTGTGATGAAGGAACAGGAATCGATTGATGAGTTGTTTAGCACATTTTCCAACCATGGCGTAGATCTTGACGATACCGTACTTTTCAAGACGTTGATCGACTGTGTGCTTGACAAATACTTCCCAGTTATTGTCGGGATCGAACAATTTTTTGATATTGAGATGATGCCATTAGAGGAGGCCATAGGGAGATTGAAGACGTACGAGGAGAGAGCTCGACTCCGTAAAAACATAGATAATGGTGAGACACAGCTCATGTTCACTACACCGAGCGACATACACCTCAGAGGAACAACACTATACAAACTTCGTCATTTGGTCAGGGATATAGATCCGGCACCTCACACCGAGGCAAAGACCAATGGCATGTACGAGGTCGCGGAAGGGGCGGTCGAGGAGGCAATTATGCGGAAGGGGCGGTCGAGGAGGCAATTATGCAGCACACTAGGAAGGTGTGGGAGGTACCGACAGCAACAGGCATGACAAGAGCCACATCAAGTGTTTCAATTAAGAAAAGATGAGACACTATGCTTCTGAGTGCCGTAGCAAGCGGCGGAACGACGAGAAATAACACACTCACGCCACCCACGACGAGCCATCATTGTTGTTTTTCGTGTTTCAGGAGAAGACACAGTAAGACGTCATACAGCCTAGAGAAGGAAGGGTGTTACAAGTGTTTCATCATGACGAGGAGAAGATAACAGACATGAATATCTCATACTTAGACAACGGTGCTAGTAATCATATGATAAGCCAGCGAGAAATATTCCAGGAGTTAGATGAGAACATCACAGGGAAGGTGAGGTTTGACGATGGCTCGAATGTTCAAGTCATGGGCAAAGGGACGGTCTTGTTTCAGTATAAGAATGAAGATCACCATATCCTCCATGTGGTATATTACATTCCGAAGTTATGCACTATCATCATAAACCTTGAACAAATGACAGATAATAGGATCGAAGTGAAAATGGTGGGAGAAGTCATGAAGGTGTATAACAACGACAAGTTATTGATGTTCGTGAAATGCACATCTAATTAACTATTAAAGATCAGTTTGGAGTTAGCCAAACCGGTTTGTCTCCTAAGTAGTCTCGATGAACCGATGTGGTTGTGGCATGTCAGACTCGGTCATGCTAACTTTCATTTACTAAAACTCATGGGGGCAAAGCAGATGGCACTTGTAGTGCCACGTTTGTCACATCTGAACAAGTTATGTGAGGCTTGTTTGACATTCAAGAAGACCAGGCTCCCATTCTCAAACCAGACTACCTACAGAGCAATGAAGCCGATTGAGCTATTGCATGTCGATCTTTGTGAGCCGTTCACACCATGCACACTTGCTGGTAACTCGTATTTTCTCATCATTGTCGATGATTATAGCCATTGGATATGGATTTGTACACTCAAAATAAAAGATAAAACATGTTCGGTTTTCAAGAAATTCAAACTTCTGGTATAAAACTTGACTCACCACTGAGTGGAGACCCTAGGAACCGACCGTAGAGCAGAATTTCTCTCGAAATAGTTTACGAGACTGTGTGAAGAATAGGGTATTCAGAGACATCTCATTGTATCATATTCTCCTCAGCAGAATGGTGTGGTAGAGCGGAGAAACAGGACAGTGATGGCAACGGCTCGATCCGTACTCAAGAGCATGCATGATTCTGCCGAGTTCTGGGGAGAAGTTGGGAGACATGCGGTATATCTGTTGAATCGGCTACCTACAAAGGTGCTAAGGAAACTTACCTCGTTCGAATTTTGGACTGGCCGCAAGCCTCATCTCGAACACATGAGAGTATTTGGTTGTGACTTATGCGAAGGTAACAGTTTCACATCCTAAGAAGCTGGATGACCGGAGCCAGCCCATAGTTTATCTTGGAGTGGTAGAAGAGAGCAAGGCACATCCTCTCTATAACCCTCATCATAAGAAACTTTATATAAGTAGAGATATGATCTTCCAAGAGAAATTTTGAATGGAATAGGAGTGCAGGTACAGATAGCAGATTGTTGGAGTTAGTCTTATATGACAGCTCCAATTTCGAGCTAGCAGCAGAAGAACCGGAAGGTGTGGCAGTGTCTGCATCACCCGTGGCAAGCGGAGCAGAGCCAGAGTCCATCTATTCGTCATCTGCGGTAGGAAAGACAAGTCCATGTATCACGAGTTTGCGTATTCCATTATAAGTTTCGGATTCTCCTGGCAGCGGCCTTATGTGTCTCAGAGATATCATAGACATCTACGCTAACACAGAAGAAGTTGCTCTTGATGTTGATAAAGATGAGTTGATGATGTTAGAGTCTGACAAGCCAACCATCTACCGAGAAGCACTAGTTAAGAATGCCTGGTATCAAGCAATGTAAAAGGAGCAAGAGTCCATCAAGAATAACAACACTTGGACTTTGACTAAACTTCCATCAAGTCATAGACCCATCGGCTTTGAATATGGGTTTTCAAATTGAAAAAGGACTCAGATGGATAGGTTATGTTCAGAGGCAAGGCATAGACTTTGAATAAGTGTTCGCATCCGTTGCAAGACATGATACAGTTTGGGTGATACTTGCACTTGCACCGAACCGGAGCTGAGAGGTACATCACATGGATGTCAAATCAGCATTCCTCAACAGAGAATTAAAGGAGGATATCTACGTCATTCAGCCGGAAGGGTTTGAGATGCAAGGTCAAAAGTATCTTATTTACAGACTGTCAAAAGCTCTTTATGGGCCCAAACAGGCTTCGCGAGCCTGGAATATTACGTTAGACAAAAGTTTGAAGGAACTTGGATTAATGAGATGCACTCAAGAGCAAGCCTCATACACTCAGGAAGAAGAAGATACAACACTAATTATGGGAGTATATGTTGATGATCTCATTGTGACATGACGCAATATTGGAGAAGTCAAGCTCTTCAAGCAATAGCTGATGACAGAATTTGAGATGAGCGATTTGGGACTTCTCTTGTACTACCTGGGGAATAAGATTGAGCAACTGGAAGACAGATAAAGCTGAAGCAATCAGCTTATGCCAAAAAGATATTTTCATAATTCTAGATGGCTTAGTGCAATGCCACTGGTGCTGAGCCTAAACTACAGCTGCACAAAGATTTAGAGGGAGTTCCCACGGATGGCACAGAGTATAGGCTTACTGCTATGCATCACAAGGTTGTGAAATAGATTCTGAGATACTTGAAGGAAACGATTCACTATGGTCTTGTCTATGTGAGAGGGCACCATAAAGAAGCACTCATCATGATGGCTTTCTATATCAATGAAAATTTGGTGTCCTGGAATTTACAGAAGCGGAAGACCATCTCATTGTCATCATGCTGAGGCCGAATTTATGACAGGCACAACAGCGGTTGAGGAACATGTACTATGGTTGAGGAACATACTCAGTGCATTGACAAAGACTGAGCCAAAGCCAGTGACCCACTTAGTGGATAACAAGTCTACCATGTCCCTCATGAAGAATTCTGTATTTCATAATCGCAGCAAGCACATAGAAACAAGATATCATTTCATGAGAGAATGTTTGGAAAAGGGGTAGATTATGGTGGAGTTCATTAGCACCAGAGAACAGCGAGCTGATGCACTAAAAAAGGCATTATCAGGTGTTAAGGTAGCTACTATACTTCTTCATTTGATAGGTGTTCGTGATTTGGAGGCATGTCAAGATTAGGGGGAGCATGTGAGCCGATGATCTTGATCGTAAAAAAAATAGATACGAACAGTAGGCACGCTTATCCTTAGCACGCTTCATGCTTGTCCGTGCTGCTTGTACTCCACGCTTCCTTCTGCCTTTAAGGAGCCAAAGCAGGTGTACGTAATTGTAGAATAGTGCTGAGTAATAAAAAAACCAAAAATGGGGATTCCCATCATTCTAGCTCCATTTTCACCAAATCTTATTGTCTCACCACACACCACAATCCCGATCTCGGCTAACATTGCTAACGACACGTGCACTTGTGTTTAAAGTGATATATTTAGTCGCAAACAAATACTGATGCACTAAGCGTGTCGAATTGATCCTTGAGCTTACTTGATACTTGGATCATATCAGTTATCGAGAGATAGACTGGAATTTTTTTTACTAAGAGCAGTTACCATCTGTGTACAACACCTGGTTTATAAAAGGGACCTCCCCACATCATAGACTTAGCGAAATTATGTGGGTATATTTAAAAAAAAAAACTTAGGATCTAGTGAGAAGTTGCTAATGTATTCGGATTAGAGTTTATTATGTGGAAAACCTCAACTCAGCTTTGTGGTTATCGTGTGTATATATCAGCAAATCCAGTAAGAACAAGTCTAATGCTACTGGCCATTTTGATATAGACAAAGTTATATTTTGTTAATGAATATTATCAATTATGTGGGTACGTTAAAAAAAAACTTAAGATCTGATAAGAAGTTGCTAATGTATTCAGATGAGAATGTATTATGTGGAGAAGCTCAACTCAAACGCTTACCATGTGTATATATATATATCAGCAAATCTAGTAAGAGCAAGTCTAACGCTACTTGTCATTTTGATATAGACAAAGTTATATTTTGTCAATAAATAATATCAATTTGTTAAAATTAAGCAACATCGTTCCAGTGGGATTCGTGCTATAATATAACAATATAATAAATCAATGGACATGAAAATACCACATGCGTTTTTTTCTTGCGTAGGTATTCGTGTATCAATTTTTGTGAATAAGAAAAAAAATTGGCATGACTATCCTCATAGTCATATATGGCATTACATTTTGCAAAATGCTAAATTTGTCATGAAATATCTTGTGCATTGAAATGATGTATGTTTGAGCCATTGTTATTATTGGATTATAACAACCCATTTGCATATTCCATTGGCCTTGTTTTATGCTGCAGATTCAAGTTCAAATTGGAGGTTGGGCTTGGCGTGAGTCTGTGTGTTGTCCAGGTGCTCAATCTGGCCCATATAATCACTCTGTTTACTCATGTTTGCGCTGTCCAATCATCAAGCTGGGCCTTTAAGACCCAAAATTTTCTCACTCATGTGAGACCGAAACCAACTGCTATCTTTTAGGCCCATTTTTATCATCCTCATGGTTCAAGTGAGATTTACTCCTTGCTAGCGAAAAGTGTTCCTACTGCAAGAAAGAGAAAAAAAAAACTGTTATAGTAATACCTTTTGTTCTATTTATTTATAATGGTTTGATTTTTTATATTATTCAATATGTATTTAAAAATTTTCGTTTGATGTTTTAACGATAGATAAAAATTACGTTACTAAACTATTGTTAAAATACACAACTTAAATTATATGTTTCATAATAATTTTACGAAAAATGATGATTGATCGTCTCAAGACGTAAGTCAAAGTTCTGCGCATGATAAAAATGTTACATCTATTGATCTATATTTGGAGGGAGAGTGTGTTTTTTAAGTTTTGCTAATTCTCCTATGTTATGAATAGAAAAAACAAAACAAAACATTGGGAGCTCCAAACATTATGATATATAGGATAATTCATACTTTTCTTGTCTCATAATATATATAAAACTTTTTTTTGACCCGTAATGAATTCAATTTACTAGTAATCTTTTCTCTTCTATTTAAGTTTTAATAAAAAAATCGAATCAATCATCTTTTGTTACAATGCATCCACTATCACCTCTCTCGACTACTATAATAAAAACTACTATCTTTAAAAAAATTATTTATTGATAAATTCCATAAAAAGTCATTTCGCATGAAAAAATCTAGTGACAAATCAAACAATTACATGTAAATTGAGACAAAGGGACTAGTTCAAATGATATACTGTGACCATAATCACTTTAACCCCAAATGTCGTGCCCATTGAAATAAGTTAATTTCATAGTAAATACTCCCTCCGTCCCAAAATGAACGTAACATTTTGATTTGACATATATATCAATGCAAAGTTTGACATCCGTATAACGATGATGAAACCTTTTTTTTTATAAATTTATCGTGAAATATCAATGATTGTGCAAGTTATGTTCTTTAACCTACTATATGTTGCAAGACGATCAAACGTAACTTGATATAAAAATCAGATTTGTATTTATATATATAAAATATGTATATATTATAATTATTATGGGATGCAAGGAATATTGTTTATCGCTAGATGTCTAACCATAAGAGGTTGCGGAGTAGGATTGTTTCTTATTGAATCAATGTTTATGGACCGTTTATCACCAAGTTAGATGTTGCTAACTTTTGAAGTTGTCTTAATTCCTAAGCCTATAGGAGTACTGATTATATAAAGTATATATTAACATGGGACATGGATGAAATATTAGATTTTCTCCTCGATAACCCTTGTTGGCATCGCTTGGCATAAATATATGGTGATGTTACTGCATCGTCGAGTGATAAATGTTGCATATACTAATGAACTGCATTGCCAGCCGTCCCGTGCGACCTTTTTGATTGCACGTGAGGTTATTCCCTTTTGCTTCTTCTTAGATTTCATTCGTGCTTTCTCATCCTCTACGTATTTATTCAACTTAATTTTATACTGTATAAATTATTGTTGCAATTTCTTATAAAGAGAGGTTAGATCTCATGCAAATATATTAGCATAAAGTTTGATTCATATGTTTACGTGCGAAGTCAGATGTCAATTTTATATGTGGTAGCTTGCCCCACATGTACCCGAGCTACTCATACATGTAACATTTCCCACAAGGTCCTACATGTATGGCGATTAATGTTAACATTTGATTGATGTTAATCATGCTATGAGTGATTATCCTTTTCTGTCTAGAAGTATCATTCTTGGGTAAGTGTTTGTCTTTAAGTGTTTACAAATAAATGTAAAATTAATTAATTATCAAATATTCGGATGTTTCTCGATGTGTTTCGAGGTTCGTGACATATATATATATATATGATAATGGTTGATTTATTTAAAAAACATTCTATGGGTAACTTTGAGAATGATGCGTTACTTTACACGAAGATCATGATTGATCTTTGTAAATCGATTTCAGATCACATTTCTCACTATAATTTTACTTTTGATGTGCATCGCTAGATGAATCATGGTTAACATAAGAAATCTTTATCATATACTCTCTCTCCATTCCATTCAGATATACTTCTAACATAATATCTTTTTTATATTGTTTTAATTTATTTATAATCTTATCATTTTTTTTTATAAATTTTTTAAATACAGATATCAAAATAATTATTATCTATTATCGTACATTCTATTACCTCATCTCACATTTGTTACAACAAACCTTATTATCATTGAAAAATATTTTTTATTTATTAAATTTCATAAAATTTAACATATACGTAAAATCTCATGTTGAATCAAATGATTACAAATCAAATAAGACGGATGGAGTAATGCTTAATTTAGCTATATTTGGGTTAGTTATAATAAAGTCAACATTATCGTAAGGTTGTAAATTCCATCTTAGAATCTTGTACGAACGAACCAAGTAAAATATTCATATAAAATCTCATGTCATATGAATTGTTGTACGAACGAAGTAAAAAAATGCAAATGTGTATTAACAGTGTACGGCAATGAAGGGCTGTTCGACCAAGAGTAGTGGTCACACACGACTATTGGGAATGGTTTACTTGAAATCTTATTGGAAGGTCGAAAAATTTTCTTCCTGATGCAATTGTTAGTGCGTTGAGTAACTGATAAATTTATACATATATGTGTAGGCATTTGTATTGTTCCTAGCTTATTGTGTTTGCATGTCTAGTTCCAAAGTTACATGCATGGCCACTCAAACATTTTTCGTACAAATGAATAAGTAGCTATAAAGGTTGAGATATATAATGAGTCGAGTGATTACCCACATCAATCGTAAAGGAATAATTTATTCTCCATTTCATGAAAAATACAACATTTTATTTTGATGCATATTTTAATGATTGTGTTGGCAAAATTACAAATTACTTATTTGCCTTTGAAATTTACATGCAAAATCTTTAAAATTCAAACTTGATGTGTAGTTTTGATTGAAAAATTTGATTCCTTGTCCTCACTTGAAAAGTAATTAAGAGCATTTAAGTCATTATACATCCAAAGCATTTTTAAATAGACAATATTATATTTATAATGGGACGGATTAAAATGATAAGTATTGATAGAACAAAGAAAATCCTTGAGATATATTTATCGAGAAACTTCACAACTGAGGTTTTTGTCTTTGTTCTTGATTATTGAATACAAGAGAAAAACTTGGTATTTCCTAGGCACAAATCTTCTCTTTAGATAGTACTTAAGTTCTATACCGTAAACAATACAATTCATTATCTTCATTGTCACTTATTTATCCCCTACGTTTGTTATTTCACAAACGTAGGGGATAAATAAACACCCCCTCAAACTATCAAAACGTGTTT
>LIEC01006584.1:65597-117003 GCA_001925005.1 Drosera capensis
AGTAAACCCCCCCCCCCCCCCCCCTCAAACTTGTTTTGCATCCCGAGTTTGATCTTGAGCTCGAATACAACAGTTTTTAGTGACTTTATAAAGATATCTGTAACTTATTCATCAGTGCTACACTAGACTGCCTTCACTCCCTTTCTCTTCACCTGGTCCCATAGGAAATAAAAACAAGGCTCAATATGCTTGATTCTTCCATACATAACTGGATTCTTTACAAGTTTAATGATAGACTTATTGCTGATGTATAAAGTTGTAGGCTCTTTTTGTTGAACATTCAGCTCCTCTATCTAATTTCTGAGCCAAATAGCTTGACAAGCATAACTCGTTGCAGCAATTTACTAAGCTTCATGGGTTGATAGGGCAACCACCGATTGCTTCTTCGATGACCAAGAAAATACAACTGATCCAAAGTAGAGACATAGCCTGAAGTGATCTTTCTCTCATCAAGATCACCTCCATAGTTACTGTCTATATAGGTCATCAATCTTGGATCCTCTGTCGACATATAGGGAAATCATTCGTCGATGCTCCCCTTGACATATCTCAGAATTCTTTTCGCGTTGAAATGTTTTTGCTTCGACTCCTCCATATATCTACTCACCAGTCCAACAACATGCATGATGTCAGGTCTAGTGATGGTTAAGTATCGCAAACTCCCAACAAGACTCCTGAACAGGGTGAAATCCATGGGACTTCCTGGTAAATAACGACATAGCTTCAGTGTAGTCTAAGCAGGGGTACAAGCAGGATTATAGTCACTCATATTGCACTTCTCGAGTGTGTGTTAAGCATACTTCTTCTGGAAAATAGAGTTTCCTTCTTCGAATTGCTTCACCTCCACACAAAGGAAGTAGGATATCTCTCCTATGTTTGTTATCTTGAATTCTTTCATCATCGACTTCTTTAAATCTTTTAGCATCTTTGTGTTGCTGTCGGTGAAGCTCATATCGTCCACATAGAGACATATGACCATAATATCTTCTTCGCTCTTCTTGGTGTAAAGAGAATGCTCATGGGGTCTCTTCTGGAACCCATTCTTCTTGAAGTAGGAATCGATCCGTGTATTTCATACCCATTCTTCAACCTGTACATCTTGTATTCTTGGCCTCTCTTCTCATAACTTGACGGTTGCTGTATGTACACCTATTCTTCCAAGTAGCAAATTAGAAATGTCAATTTCACATCCATCTGGTAAATACTCCATTTGCACTCTGCAGGTAGTGTAATGATCATCCTAATAGTGTCCATCTTTACTATCGGACCAAAAACTACTCCATAGTCAATGCCTTCTTATTGAACGTACCCCTTTGCGATTAGCCTGGTCTTGTATTTGTTCACCTGGCCTTCTTGGTTGGTCTTCGCTTTGCAGACCCATTTGACTCTGATAGGCTTATGTCCTTTTGGCAACGTGTCATTCCTTTTGATATAATTAATCTCCTTATCCGTGGCTTTTCTCCACTTTGATTCTTTTACATCTTCATTATAAGTGATCAGATCACATTCTGCAATTACATAGAATAGCGAGTAATCTTGTATCATTTCAAAAGGCTCAATTTCGTCATATATGTCTCTTAAGACTTCTAATATTTCAAGGTGCTCCCCTTGAAGACATGTCTTCACTTGAGCTGGAAGGTTATGATGTCGTTGATGACAAAGGTATAGAGATAACTGATGACGAAGCTGGGATGGTTGGCGGACTCTGGGCTGGTTCATCTTGGATTTCTATGAGGCTTTTATCTTTTGTATCGAAAAATATTCCTTTGTTTTCTCCTCATCGCTCCAACGCCAGTAGTCTTCTTCATTGAACTCGACATCTCTTGAGATAATCAGCTTCTTGGTGACAGGAATGAACAACTTGTACACCTTCGTTCTCCTGTCATATCCAACGAAGATGCATTTCTCACCTCGATCATCTAGTTTCTTTCTTCTCTACTATGGAACATGTGCATATACAATGCACCTAAATACCTTCAGATGTTTGACTCTTGCCTGCAAACGGCACTATATCTCCAAAAGTGTCATGAGCCGGACACTCTTGGTCAGACATCTATTGAGAAGAAACATGGCATAATCAACAGCCTTTGCCTAGTAAGTCTTGGCAAGTATTTGCACTTTATCATGTTTGAATCCATGTTGAGGATGGTGCGGTTCTTCCTCTTTGTAATTCGTTCTGTTGTGGCTTATAGGCTATTATGAGTTGATGGATGATCACATTCCTCTTACAAATTTCTTCAAACTCTTTCGAGTTGTATTCTCCACCACGATCAGACAGGAGTACCTTCTAGTGGTGTCCGCTTTGCTTCTTTGTCATTTCCTTAATTTCTTTGAATTTCTCCAAAGCTTTTGATTTTTGCTTCAAGAGATATATCCAGCACTTTCTTTTATAATCATCAATAAACATCAAGAAATATTTAATACCTCCCAAGAAATATTTTTGCAAGCCAAGAATATAATAGAAGTAGTCACCTGCTTTTGTCTTGATCAGGATGTAACCTTTTCCTTTAACGGGGACCTTCGAATGATCTCTGAAAGTGACTTCACCACCAACTGACTCGTCTAGATTTATGAAATACTCCTTAACATCGCACATGTGATTGCTTGCTCCTGAATTCAGAAATCAAGTATGGTTGTTTTTGCTTTCTTTGCCCTTGGACACCAAGAGAACAATTGGGCACCTGCTTATTCATTTGCTGCAAAGTTTTTCTTCTTTTCTATATTCTTTGTATTCTTGCTTCAACAATCATAACTGTAGTGGTCATATTTGTCATAATTGAAGCACTGGATCTGTGATATAGCTCCTTGGTTGTATCTACCACGACCTCTTGCTCCTCGGCCTCTTCCTCGAAGATTTGACTGCTTCTGATTAGTCTCATGGTGTTGACCATCATAGTTGTTTTGGAAAGCATGTCTTTCATGCCCTCTACTAGGACTTGAGTTGCCTTTGGAGCCTCCTTTTCCTCGCCATCCTCGGTCTCGACCTTGGTGTCCATTGTTTCGAACGTTTAGATGACTTTAGAGAGGTTTCTCTAAATTATCCCCTTGGTTCTAGTTCCAATTCATTCTTTACTCATGAGCTTGTAAAGAACCTTGTAATTCGTCGATGGAAATAGATAAGAGATCCTTTGACTCTTCGATCTCCACAACAACGTGATTGAATTTTGAGGTCCAAGATCTCAAGACTTTGTTCATTATTCTCATATCATTAAGTGTCTCACCGTTCCTTTTCATTTGATTCGCCATCGTTTGAACTGGGCAGAAGTAGTCAACGATCAGTTCTCCATTTTTCATCTTCAAGTTTTCCAACTCTACCTGCAGAGCTTGAAGCCGCATCTTTTTAGCTTTGTGTGCACCTTGATAAGAGTTCCTCAGAGCCTCCTATGCCATTTTTGAAGATTTTGCATTAGAAATCCTCTCAAAGGCCGACTCATATACCCCTTGGTAGATTAAGAACAATGCCTTCTTGTCTTTCTTTCCTGACTCCTTTAGTTCAATTCTCCGAGTGTTTGATAAAGTTGCTTCAGCAGCTTACGATTCTAGCTCAACATAGCCTCCTTCAATGAGCTCCCATAGATATTAGGAGCCAAGCAATACCTTTATTTGTATGGGCTAATTATCATAATGGGACTTCATCGGCTTCGCGATTTGAGGTTGGATCATGTTCGTCATCTCTTAGATCTCTTATGAACTCCGGGATCTTGCTAGCTTTGATTCCACTTTGATAGAAGAAAAAAAATACTTGAGATATATTTATTGAGAAACTTTACAACTTAGGCTTCAGTCTTTTTTTTTTTTTTATTATTGAATACAATAGAGGAGCTTGGTATATCCTAGGCACAAATCTTCTGCTTAATTTAATAATCACTTATTTATCCCCTGTGTTTGTTATTTAGTAGACATATCCTCATTCATTGCAGCCAAAACTCCTTGTCATTTACTTTAACCAAAACATGTTCACAAATAGCGAACAAGTGTTGCACTTTTCATGGAACAGAGGGAGGAGTATATATAAACAATCCATAACCTACTATCCTAGATTTTTGGGTTGAAAGATGGTCTCTGTTCACAAATGTATGCTACTTTGACCGAATTTGAGTTTTGGGCTTTTCTCTTGGCTTCTTTCCCTTAATCCCTAAGACTCATTGTTGTGTTTCCATGCTCCGCAACAAATTAGAGGGGATGAGGAATGAGACATGAAGTGTAGTTAGGGTTAGACACTTCATGGGTTTGGTGAAAAAGTCTATATCTATGGGGCCTCAAGAGGATTAATGAAAAATTCATGTTCCTCCCACCATAATGAAAAGTCCATAACAAAGTATACTAAACATTTCACAACAAAGTGTGGTGACCTGATGATGGTGGGTGAAATAAATACATGGATTCAGACTCGAGCGGGAGTAATTTGATGATGTGCATAGACTCACACATAAGGGGAAGATTGTGAGGATATGTGTTGAGTTTAGTTGTTACCCATATCGACCGTGGAAGAAAAAAAAACTTATACATGTGACCAACAATAGCCTACTACTTTAGGTTTTTGGGTTAAAGATGGACCCAATTCATATATGTTTGCTATTGAGGCCCAATATGGGTGTTGAAATCTCCTCTTGAAATCTCCCCTTGAATCCTTACAATATACTTACTCGATCTAAATCTAGTAGCAAAATTAAGAAGGGAAGGGTTTAATGTTATAGGAAATGAGAAACATTACGGTGGAACTATATTAGTTACAACGACAATTTTAGCATCAACAACTGACTCTCCATACACATTGGATTAGTCTCGGATATCTTCTTAAATATAAAACTAATCATTTATGCTAGAAGAACTAGTCCAATATGTTTGGAAAAATGATTGTCGTAGTTAATTGTCTATAATGACTATGGTCATTCTCATATCCTAATGATATTATTGATCAATTGACATTTCACTTTGATGATAATATACATGCATGGGATTAAACTAAGTTTTTTCCCCCTCATAGGTCCATGGTATATATTATTTTATTGAGAATATAAAACTCGTATAGGTAGAGAGAACTCTGAAATTCATTGCATATTAAAGTATGGAAGTATGAGTTACTATAATCGATATCGATTTGTTCAAAATTGATTCCTTAAAGATTTAATAGTATATCAGAACCAGTATAATAATCCAACCAGCGATAATTAAAACACATCAGAACCCGTATAATAATCCAACCAGCGATAATTAAAACACATGCTTATGGCAATTTCCACTTCAAGGCTTCAAATCACATTTGTGTCCATTTTCTGTACCAATGAACCTGTCGATAGAGTTTCTCCCTGGGGTACACTTTCGTGATTTGAGAATAGGATTAATTAAGAGCTGGCTCAAAGGCTAAGACGATAGGATGAATCAAACGAATTTCGAGCTTACCTGATTGATAGGCCTTTGTACCGCGCATATCAATCAGTTAGATGAGCCCACAACAAGTTGCTTTCAAATTGATCGATTTAATTTTTAAGGAGCCGTTGCAATTCAAA
This sequence comes from Drosera capensis, assembly GCA_001925005.1. Taxonomy (NCBI): domain Eukaryota; kingdom Viridiplantae; phylum Streptophyta; class Magnoliopsida; order Caryophyllales; family Droseraceae; genus Drosera; species Drosera capensis. The sequence goes on from LIEC01006584.1 coordinate 71,108, forward strand.
AACTGGCTTTTAAAATTCAAATCGCAATGGATCAGTACCATTAATTTTTGTAAGGTGTGGAATATGTAAAAACGAATTGTTTATATATATCTCCAAAATGATTCTTAAATATTGTAGAATAGTGATAAATATTCGATTATGAAGAAGTTGCAAATGACTTCTTTTTGAGAAAATTTGTGTCACATATAAACTCAATTAAGAAAATCATTCAATCATGTACCTCTTTTTATGTGAACGATGTTGCGTAATGAAACATTAAACATTGAGTTCCCATAGTAGATTAACCCAACATTTTTCGACTTGTGAGATGTATGAATGAAACTAGCGTTTATTCATTGGTTTCTTCATTAGTGATATTTTGTATGAGGCCGAATAAAGCAAAAAAAAAAAAAAAAAAAAAAAAAAAAAAGGAACAAACATGTTATGTAATTATAGCAAAGAGTATTAATTATCCAATAGACTAATGCACTCAGCCAGCCGATGTCGAATTTTTGAGCCACATGATTAGAAGGAGGAATATGTTATTGGACATTATTGTTTTCCAAAGGTTTGAGATTCATTTGAATATATACTATTGAAGATAAATTTCAAAGTTAAAGATTGACCGTGTTTATTTTACTCTATGATTGCTCTTGCATTATTAAGGTCATATATAGTGGTATGAAATAAATTAAGGAATATAGTAAGCTTGATGAGATCTAAGGAGTTCAACGCAGGTATTAATGGGAAGCACGTATGTATTGTCATTTTATTATTTTATTGCAATCGCAATAGTAATACTAATAATACTAAACATATTAATGACGTAGATGTACATGCATAGATTATCCATGTGTTATTTTAATTAATCCCTGCTATAAGTTGTCTAGTGCGATGATAGTCAACATTACAACAGATGAATTATTTGACTAAAACAAAATGCATGGGAGGACAATTATTAGACATTAATACTCATGTCACTCAACCCTCTCCGACTCTTGCATGGGAGAGCATCTATGAAGAGAATGTGAGAGCCCAAAATTTGTTTATTTACAATTGCTGAAATCCAAGAGCTTTTCTCCATTTATTTATGTTTATCCAAGCAACAAACTTAGAGTAATTTACATGAGAATTAGCCAAGTCTGTTATCAACCGTGTGGTTAAGGATCGACATATTCGAGTTTATGTAAAAAAATAATTTGTCTATTAATAATTATTGATAATGATAAAATCATAAATCTTTTCTTCCCACCTCCTGTGCTTAATGGACAAAATATGACTCCATACTCATAGATTTGCAGCGAGCAATATCCGGTAAGATACTATCATATAAGCCTTTGTCTTAAAAGTGGACAATATTTTGACATCAAAGAAAACTAGCTGCACAAACACAACTTGTGTGATCCTATCGGTACTTATATTTAATCATCATTAAATTGAGGTCATCCTATGTTTAATTTATTAGCAATCCAAGCCAATTTTTTGCTACAAGATCTAAGTATTTCTAGTTATACTCTACTTAATAATTATAAATTATTCAACCTTAATTTGTTCCTGTTATAAGAGTTAGTTATAAGTGCAACTTGCATCTTAATTTTGATTATTTAGTTAGGAAGTAGCTGAAAAAGGCAAGCTTCGATTTTTTTGTTATAGGAAGAGGCAAATGATCAAAGAGTTTATAATTACCACGACTAGCACATTACTTCAAGTTGGCTATTCTACTTATTATAGATTGGTTCCATCAAATTTAACAGTGTTTTGCCCCTGATTCATCAATAACTCAGGCTAATTAGGCTGATGGGCGAGCAAATTAAAGAAATAAGATGCTTATTTCTTGATGATCAGACTTATGTGCAAGTTAATTCTATGAAACTATATTCTTGGAACCATTAACGAGTTGAATTTGCAAAGACATACATTTTGTTGTTATTTGTAATACATGAAATTTGCAAATACAGAACTCATGTAACTTCTAATGACATACGTATGATCTATCAAAATTAAAGCTTTTTTTTCGTACTAATTGACGTACATATTGTCTATTTTAGATTAAAATTAGAAAAATTATTATTTTTTATTTATAAGATTCGAATTTCAGATATTATTCACTAAATCGAATACGTTGTCAATGGACAACAAAAGAACTACAAATGTTTCAGGATCTGGGATTAAGCTTCTAAATGAGAACCAACATAACAAAGCATTAAGTGCATCAGATTTGGGTACAGACTAAGGTTGCAGTAGAGACTTGGTGAAGACTATTGCAGGGTGCAGACTAGGTCTCACTGTACTGGATGCAGTCTGGAAGTTGCAGCAAACTGAAGTGCAGCAGAGATGGTTGTTAGGATGGCTAAATAGGTAAGGCCTGTAGTGAGTCAAACTAAGATTTGAGGTACAATAAACAACAATACGAGAATCTGAAATAGGTGGGCTGTTAACATTAGTTGGGAGACACGTGGCAAGGTGTCACATTAAAAACAGTACGTGTTGCTGGGTTCATTCTCTGAGTCTATAAAAGGTAATCGTTGAGACTCATTGAAATAAGGTTGTTGAATGAGATTAAAAGACAAACGTGCAAAGCAATCATAAATTCAAAGATTACTCAATAGAGCTAAATCGTGAAAAAATACAGTGAGGGAGTTCGCTAGTCTGCAGAAGAACATAACTTGTAGCAGAATCCAATAGATTGGAAACTGTTTTCTTAGTTTTGTGTCTACCTCCTACACTGAAAACTCCATTTTTGTTGGAAACTCCGTGTTTGTTGGAAACTCCGTTTCTACTGGGAACTCTGTTTCTGTTGGAAACTCCGCTTTTGGATACTTTGAGGCCTATTTTGTAGCCTTGTTTATACCATTTGAAAGTACAGAAATGACATCAGTTTTCGAGTAGTAAACCCATACAAACATACCATGAAGACTTACTTGTTTAAAGCACGTATGGACATTGTTTATGTTAGGAAAGAGCACCTCAATGAGAATGAGAAGAAACTACTGGCCAATTGGAAGATCAAGCTGCATGGCTAAGTTATTTTGTATATATTCATAGTTTTTGAGTCATGCAACCATTTGTGTATGTAATGGTTTATCCATTTTGAAAGAAACTCTTGTAACATTTGTAGAATGTGTGTATGTAACTTTGTATAGAAACTTAGGTTTCTAATGATTAGGCAGGGAACTCAGGGTATGGATTATGTTGACTCATCATTTCCATACCTTTGTAAATAAACTTATTATTTTCAATGATGAAAAAAATTATGAAAAATCCTACAACTGTTAATAAAACAATGTTAATAAAAACACAACATATGTGTATACACACAAAACAACGTTAATAAAAACACTATATAATTTAATTAGCACATAAAATATAAAAAATCATAAACAATGTTCCTATTTAATATATATATAAAAAATGATCTTTAAAAAACCACGCAATACGCAGGGTAGTAATCTAGTTATTGAAAAACAAAAGATTTGAATATATGGTAAGCAAAGGTTACAAAGTATGACATTTTGTAATTATTTTGGAATTAAATAAGAAAATGTTGAGCATGTTTTCAAGGCCTATATACTAGAAAAGAAAATGAAAAATATTTAATCATAAAAAATGGAACATTTTAAATGAAAATTGAAATTAGTCACTCTTTTTATTTAATGTTTTTGTATTCTTTTAGTTTTTTTTTTTTTTAAATAACCATTTTCGTACCAGGCTATTAGCCACGGTATTTCTTTGTCATTACTGAAAGATCTTGAATTACAAAGATAAGTTGTGTCTAATGTCCCATAACAAAAAACAAAAGATAGATTTGGATTTCCTTCCTTTGAGAAAATCCATACGATCTTGTCATATATGGGAGTAGGGGTTATATCAAAAGGTGTACATTTGTGCTAACTTCCCATAGACTAAATAACTGAAAAAAATAGTCTTTTTAGTTGAGGTGAGTATCTGATGAATCCATCCCATATTACTGCTTCCTTCCCTTCCTAATTCTTGTTATGATCTGTGGCTCCTTGTCGATCCTGTTCCTCTTTGAATTTTGATCTGTAACTCCTCCATAATGTCTTCATCTCCCTTGACATGATTGTGCTTCAGTTTTTCCTGCGAATTATGTAGCGTATCAATGTGATGGCTTTGGGATCGCCGTCTCAGGTTTCACAATTGTTCCATCAAAACGCATCTCATTTCTTGCTTTCCATAACTCCCATATTATAAAGAGGAAAAATACACCGTATATGCCCGGTTGATCCTCTGATTGATGAAAGTCACCAACATTGAAAGAGAACTTCTGTATTTCTTGACCGTTGAAAAGGGACTTGGAACATCTCGAACGCCCTTTCCCATACATCCCTATTGGTTAGATGTTCGCTGTTAAGAATTGTTACGATTCAGAGGAGAGTCCAAGTGAGGAAACCACGTTCTAACCAGATTGTTAACAAGAATATGATCAAAGGTGTTCACATCCCGTTCTTGTCCCTCATTCTCGGCTTAACTGTTTCCACATACACATTTGGATGCCAAGCTTATTCCTCTCTGCTGCATTATCATCTCGCAACTGTCATTTCCCTGAAGTGTGAGCCAAATGAAAAAAAGAAACATTGATTGGAATATTTCGATGCCATAGGAAAGAGAAACTCCAACCCGTGTTACGTCTTTGCCTAATTCATTCCTAAGCTTCTTTCATCAAGAACTTGCCCGACGCATTTTGATTCCAACTCATCTCATCAATTGCATCAGCTCTTACGTGTATTCGAATCACATGCTGAATGATATTCATTAGTATGTACTCTCTCAGCTCGCTTTATTCCGTGCTGCCGCTTCAAAAAATTGATGAATTTCAATGTTAGTTTTTTAGCCTTTGATTGCATCCTGTAATTGTTGGCTAGGATCGAACTGGTGGTGCGTGGTGAGACTCAAATATTTGATGAGGCAAAATATCCCGATTTTCAGGTTTTTTCTTATTATTGATCTGGCAAATACAACACACACTCTACATTGCTTCGGCTGATCCTTAAAGACACACAAGCAAGTGTACCTAACATACACATGGTGACCTAACAAAAACAGAACAAATAGATGGCATCCATGCCAGGCAGAAGAAACTGAGACGCTGAAAGGTGTGTTGGAAAAACTAATGAAGGTGGAAAAAAGCAGAAAGCTCTAATAACCAATCTTCAAACAAAATGATGGCCCTGTTCCTAGCCAATTGTCGAACCAAAAAAACAGTTCGCCCCTTCCTACCTTTCATGTGATGAATCTTTCCGCCTCTTCCTTCATCTCTCGCATCCGAGCCCAAATTCTTGAACCCCTTATAGTAAAGGTAGTTTGATTTGGGTGCACTTTTCGAGCAATATGGGCTCATGATGAATTTCTCCCATAATGACTCTCCTTTTCGGAAAAGCCATCATAATTTGATCCTAGCTAATTTTAGCATATTTTGTAGCCGTTGAAATCCTAATCTTTCGTTTTCCTGGTTAAGAAAGGAGTAAAACTTATCATACATATGGAGTACTAAATTTCATTCTCCAATGAAACAAAAAACTCAATGCAATAACTTTGTTCTTTAAAACCTTTTTTTTTTTTTTCATTATTGTTGTTTAGAGAGAATTGTCTGTAGGTCATCATTTTGAAACTTATTTATCACCAAGTCATACAAATTTTTTGTTATCAATCAATTACCATCATATTCTAATTTGGCATCCTTTGATTTAGGAAGCAAAATATTTCATCAATCAATTATACTCACAAAAAAGTAAGAAAATACAACAAAACCCTTGTCTAATTCTTGAAAAATTATCGTCGTCATCCCTTCGCCATTATCACCGACAGTGCTCTCAACAGTGCGTTTATCATCATCCCCGTCACTGTCGCCAGGGTCATCATCATTAGAGTCGACAGTGCATCTGTCGTCGTAGGCGATAGTACATTCGTCGTCGGAGACAATAGTACGTTAGTCGTTGGAGAGGAAAGTGCGTCCATCGAGACCGAAAGTACGTAACCAGGGTCGACAGTATATCCATTGTCTGAGTCGATATTATGCCCACCGGAGTTAACAATACATCGTTATCCTCGTCCATTTCATCATACATTGCGGATTTCGGCATTTAACGATTTATACAAAAGGTATGTCCATCAAACTGACATCTCCACAATAGTGCGTCCATTGTACCATGCATGAATCGACAGCTAGATCATAATCTTCACCACCAATGGCTTGGTTGAAGGCATTGTAGCCATCAATATCACCTCCTCGGTCGTCGGCGTCTCATGATTCCTTGTCGGTGCCCGAGGACACGGCATCATCGAGAGCTCACTTCACACTCACATGACCGATGAAGATAAGACAGTCACGGTAAGGGCTTCGTTTCAAGCATATAAGAAGGTATTTTGAAGCACCAAAGATTTTTCGAAAACCTAAACTAATAGTCCTTTAGTGTCGAAATGGAATGAATTATAATATACAATTCCAGTATAAGGGGTTGTTTTGATTGGTAATTGGGTTCATTGGACCTATTAAGTGCTCATTTGGGCCAATAGATTACATATTTCTTCTAACTCGATTAAAACAAGTATCAAAAACCCTTTGTACACAATTTTTTATAAGTTCATTATAAATCTTATATCATATATATTAATTACTCTTTCATATTGAAATTTTATATCATGTATATTGATTTCAGTGTAAGGAGTATTTCTTTCCCTCTTCGTCTCTTTTCACGGTATTATTCTTTGTTTCTCCTTCATCGTTATGACTTTCTTTTCCTTTGTACATTTTTCGCTTACTTCAATGGGAGAAAATCATGGATGGTTTATGACTGTTGCAAGCAACGACAAGGGACTAATAATATTTTATTTCATTGTTGTTGGTTTTATAGAGTTGTCTTTTGCAACATTGTTTTGAGAAAGAGTTGGTATTAGAACTTACAAACTCTGTCATGGGTGCTTGATGTGGGTTTGAATTAGTTCAACTAATGACATTGACATTATTTGTTAAATCTCACATCAAGCTTGAGGCCGGTTCACGCTACACTTCATGCCTGGCTGCATCACGCTTGGAGCACCCTGTGGGGCACACATCACGTCTATGGTGCATAACCTTTTTGACATTAGTAGCTACTTTGTCATTGTATATAGTCTCATTTGTAGTTGTATATTAACTCACTACAAGTACTCTGATTTTGAATGAAGAAAATACATTGAAAATTTTACATGGTATCAGAGCTCAAGTAAGCCCGGACCAGTCACCGCGAGCCAAGACGCAACCCCGAAGCTCCCATTGTTTCCCCCTCGACCTTCGAACTAATCCATTTCCAAATCCACAGAATGAGAGCCTCAGATCCATTGATTTCCGCCACTAGTGTTAATTGAGGTCGTCACTGGCCTCCGCAGGAATTCCCCAATCGTCGCCGGCTTCACTGCCTTGCTGCGTTGTTGCCTTGATCGATCGAAGTTGGCCTACCTTAATTAAAGGCATCACAGTCGATTTTCGTCATCGAAAGTCACAGCCACCCAGATCCGCCCAGATCCACCACTCGCAGCCATCTATCCACCATTGGTGGAGAGGACTGTCGAGGAGTCTGGGGAAATGGGAGCAGCAGAAGCAACGAGGAGAGCAAGAAAGGCGACGATGAGGAACTTCTAGTATGGCGCCATCGGAGGAGGAAGAAAAGGTGGAGAGGTTGTTGGGGCCAAGGGGGATATGTGTTTGGGAGGCTGTTGAGATAGGAGCTCAACCTAAACCTAATTTTCTGGGTTTATATAAAGGTCTTTAATCCAGGACCAACAAAGGGCTTTTTGATGGATCAGTAACAAGCCCATTCAAAGTCCTTGTTTGACTCCTCAAGTCCAAGCCCAGTCCAGGAGCTAGACCGGTGCTTGATTCATCATAATTCCACTTCGGCAGTTTTGGCCTGATCAGTAGCAGGCCCATTCAAGATCTTTGCTTTGCTTCTCAAGTCAAAGCCCAGTCTAACCCTCAGACTGTCGCGTCTCTAAACCATGTCAGAGGATAACAAAGAGATCGTCGATGCCTCTTCTCTGCTATTTTCCTTCACAACCGAGCAGTATAACCAACTCTTGGCACTCATCAACTCTGGTGCAAACCTAATTCATCCCAGGCTGGTCGTTCGGTCCGGCTAGCCCATTCGACCTAGTTAGCCCACTTCGCATGTATGGGTGAAAACTGTAATCGTTGGATTATACACAGTGGTGTATCGGATCACATGACACCGTTTGAGTAGAATCTGAGTCCTAAGAGTTATACGAATCAACCAATCGGTATGTCAAACGGGTCGATTGCACCTGCTTTACATATGGTCCAAATTAAATTGGGGCCAGATTTAGTATTAAGTAAAACCTTTTGTGTTCCCTCTTTTATATATAATCTGATATCTGTGAGTAAGTTGACCAAAGAAAATAATTGCACTGTAATTTTCTTTCCAAAATTCTCTGTATTTCAGGAGCTGTCCACCAAGAAGAGATGGACTGTACTACTTCAGCGAGTGTAGAAAATCAGCTTGTTACTCCAGCCACCACAAAAAAAACTACCTTTAGATTTATGGCATCAACGTTTAGGACATGCATCTGAAAGTCGCCTGATAAGTCTTTTAAAAGGTATTAATATTCCTTTTGAAAATAAAAATTTCTGTTCCTCAGTTTTTCCTTTATCCAAATTTTGTTAGGAAACCTTTTCCAATTAGTACCAAGGAAAGTATTTCTTCTTTTGATTTAATTCATTGTGATATTTGACGAGGATATTCTACCCCTTCTAATAGCGGGGCAAGATATTTCTTAACAATTATGGATGATCACACTATATGCACCTGGATCTATTTAATGAAAAACAAATTTGAAACACAATTCTGCTTGAAAATCTTTTATGTAATGGAAAAGATCCAATTTTTCCCTAATAAAATAATCAGATCTGATAATGCACCCGAACTGCTATTTATAGAAATGCAAATTTTTTCAGTGCAAATGAAATTCTTCATTAAACTAGTTGTGTTAATACTCCACAACAAAACGGGATAGCTTAGCGGAAACACAGACATTTATTAAGAGTAGCTCGCTCCCTTTGTTTCCAATCAGGTCTTCTAAAGATATTTTGGACAGAGTGCATCCTCACTGTTGGCCCCCTTATTAATCATCTGCCTACCAAAACTTTCAATAATAAATCACCTCTGAAAATGTTACTCCATAAAAGGTCATCCTACACATTCCTTCAAACCTTTGGCTGTCTTTGCTATGTGCACACTTTCAATTCAGATAAATTTAAACACAGGGCAAAAAAATATGTATTTGCAGGTTATCCACCAAGAAAAAAAGGCTTAAGAGTTTTTGATTAGGAGAATTTTTTTTTATTGTAAGTAGTGATATCATATTTCATGAATCTATTTTTCCTTACAATAATTTACCCCCAAAAATCCATCACAAAATTTTCCTTCCTTACCCCAAATAAGCCCCTAGTTGGCCCAATCTGATTCACTGCTGGACTCAGCTCTATCACTTCCGCTGGTCCAGCCAGCTCCATCATTGGACCCAACCTATCCTCCACTGCCTTCAGCCCAAGGCACGCAAGCACAAACCGATCCATCCGATATTCAGTCCATTCCAACGCCAGCTCAAGTTGATATCCCTGTCCAATTGAGGCATTCCACTCTGTCCACAAAAATCTCTAGATATCTTGCTGATTTTCAGTGCGTTCAACTCTCAGTCACCTGCTCTCTACTTCTTCGATAGGTAAAAAATATCCTATAGAAAATTATTTGGCTTATCACAGATTTTCAGGAAACCATATGACTTTTCTCAACACCATCACTTCGGTAGTCGAACCCTCCAACTTCTCTACCACCATCCAACATACAGAATAGCGGGTTGCCATGCAGGCCGAAATCTAGGCCCTTGAAGAAAATAACGCATGGACCGGTATGCCTTTTGCCAGCACACAAAAGGGTCATCGGCTGCAAGTGGGTCTACAAAATCAAGTACCGAGCCGATGGCAGTATTGAACGATATAAGGCATGACTGGTAGCCAATGGTTTTACACAGCAAAAGGATATTGATTACTAGGAGACTTTTGTGCCTATCGCCAAACTCATCTCTGTGCGCTCCTTACTTGTCCTGGCCGCCACCATGGGTTGGGCCCTTCATCAGATAGACGTTAACAATACTTTTTTATAGGGTGATATGGACGAGGAGGTTTATATGCACTTGCCCTCGAGCTACGTGGACCAGGGGCAGAATCATGCCCGATCGGTCTACCGGCTAAACAAATCCCCCTACGGCCTAAAGTAGGCCTCGAAATTGATACGCAAAGTTTTCCAATGCTCTCTAGTCTTTTGGGTTTTGCTAGTCGGCTAGTGACCACTCCTTGTTCGTTCTTACATCGGATTCATATATTGCCCTGGAAATGATCTACGTCGATGACATGATCGTCATGGGTAGTGATCCAGCCTACATTGTGCAGGTGAAGGTCTTTATTCATTCCAAATTTTGGATTAAAGATCTAGGTAAGATGAAATATTTCTTAGGGATCGAAGTTGCACGCTCTTATACGGACATTGTCTTATCTCAACTGAAGAACACCCATGACATTCTGAAGGAGACAGGCCACCTTGGGGCCAAGCCAGTCGATTTTTCTATGGAGCAAAACCTCAAGTTAAACGTCACTGATGTCCCGTCACTCAAGGACCCTGGCATATATCGAAGCCTGATCTATCTGACCATTATCCTGCCTGAGAAAACCTTTACGATTAACACTCTCAATCAATTCATGCACTCACCTCACCAGCCGCAGATGGATGCCGCACTCTGGATCCTCCGATACCTCAAGTCTGCGCCTAGCAAAGGTATTCTTTTACGTGTTGACAATACACTTCAGCTTAATGCCTTCTACGATTCTGATTGTACGTCCTGCCCCACTACCCGTCGGTTAGTTATAGGCTATCTCCTGGCGCACGAAGAAACAGAGCACCGTTTCACGTTCTTTTGCTGAAGCCGAGTACCGGGTCATGGCTGTGGCTACGGGCTCTATTAGTTGACATGGGCGTTGCGCATCCACAACCCATGATTCTTCACTGTGGCAACCAATCTGCCATCTACATCGATGCCAACCCTTTGTTTCAGGAGCGCACCAAACACATTGAGATTAACTGTTACGTTGTTCACGAACGGTTCTAGGCTGGTGACATTCGGGTCAGGCACATTTGAACCAATGATCAACGGGTTGATATTTTCACTAAGGTTTTGGGCCGGGCCCAATTTCTTTATCTGTCTGACAAGTTGGGCGTTTTCGATTTGCACAGCCCACCTAGAGGGGTGTGTGTTAAATCTCACATCACGCTTGAGGCCGGTTCACGCTACACTTCACGCCTGGCTGTATCACGCTTGGAGCATGCCTATGGGGCACACAACACGTTTATGGAGCACAACCTTTTTGAAATTAGTAGCCGCTTTGCCGTTGTATATAATCTCATTTGTAGTTGTATAATGCTCCTGGTATTATCCTAATACTACTGCTAGTTAGTTTAACATACGTGCGGGGATACCTTGTATTTGGTACACTACATTTTTTTATGCATTAGAGAAAAATGCATGCACACATGCACTTCAATTTGGCAGATAGAGTCTCATTTTCATAAGAAAGAGCTTAAATCAGGCTACTATGTAAGAGAAATTTTATGATTAGAGTGTAGCATAGCATCTCTAGCGTTGATTAAGCCGCTAATTAAATTAAGTCACATCATGAGAATAATGCTCGAAAGGGTATTCTCTATCTGAACTCAAAAAATTTAAGTTCATCTATAAAGTTCAAACATATATTCTATTCACTTTTGTTTTTATTTATTTCTTTTTCTTATTGTCTAAGTGAGAAATCATCAACTCAGATAAGCTGATCATCATTTGAAGTTAAAGGTTCCATTCTTTTATTAGTAACTATATGTATTAATGTTTTTTTTTCATATGACACATAGATGAGTTAAGATGTAACCAATTTTTGCTTTGCGCAAAACTTGTTCTAGTTCCCATCAGGACCGCCAACACTTATGGCGAATCTGGTGATGATTAAGGTCATATTATCTTAGTTTTTGCTCTAATAATGTCATCATAGTTTTAGCTAGCTGGTGACATAAGCTAGTTGACTCCTAATATTTAATAAGTAGTATTATGGACGTTACTAGATCTTGATTGGGAATTTATTCCTTAAGTTCTTCAGTACATTTAAGAAATTATTGCAAATACCAACTACAACATGTGAGGTCTTTGATAACATTTTTCTTGTAGCGGTTAAGCAAACGTTGTCATATAAAGTTATGACAGTGGCTTTTAACTATCTTCATAGATTTCCAACCTACACCATAAGTTATGATTATTAAAAACATGTGGGAATCTATTATAGCGTTTAGATAATTGTTTCCATTGCTTAATCGTTCCATTGCAACTGGTTGTGGTAAAGATCTGCTCGTGTTTGCTTTTGATGACTCTCCTAATAGTTTTGTTCGTAATTATAATTTTCTTCATCTTGTTGCTAGAAGACAAAAGTTTCTTCTTCTCTCTTTTGAGCTGGTAGTTGGCGGTCGTAGCAAGATTGTGTGTATCAGGATCTTGTCCATGAATGCCGTGTCCCCAAAAGAGTTCATTCTGGAATATGCTACTTTTACCCGGCTAAGTTTTTGATGCTTCAGGAATTCGGATGCTGAGGCTAACAAATTTTATTGGCTTCCCTGAAAATGAGGTCAATGGCTTTAATTTGAGTTCTATCTAGTCTATACCAATGGAAGCTCGAGTGCTACAAAGTTTCATGTCTTGGTCATGCCAAATTTGATGTCGACGCCTTGGAAATTGTCTAAATCGTTTCTCCAGGAAACTTTTTCTTCTCTCTTTTTCTGTCACTCCTGCAGCTGGATCTACTTCATATCAATACCAATACATATATGACAAGTACAGTATATATCAATTTCTTTTATGGACTCGTGAGAAGTTTTCTGTTCTTGTAGTGAATGAATGCCGCGGAATACCGTTTAGGGCTAAATATGTGTTATTTATACTTATGTTTGTCATCGTTTTCGACATCGTTTGTTGTATATTTCACATGTATTTGGATTGAAATGCTTATCCTCAAGCTTGTTGATACATATTTATGTTAGACTTGTATAAAAGAGATAAAGACAGTCGTAACGCAATAAAAAACGGAGACAAACTGAATCCTGAATGCGAAGAAAGAGCTCCGATAAGTAACCAGTAAAAAATGCAAAACGCTCAAACATAGACCAATGTGGTGCCCAGGACATTGATGAAATTCCTGCAGCACCTAAACAAGTTTTATGCTCGAAGCGCCTCGGCGCTTTGTACCATGACGCCCGGGTGCATGTTTTGAGATACCCAAATCCCTAAATGTCTATAAATTATCCTTTTTAACCCTAAATCATATTTACTCAACATCATACCACATCATACACGAGAAATTAGGGTTTTGGTTGATCTCGTGGAGGGGTGGTGGTCATGATTCATCGAAAACGAAACGACGTCGAGGGTTTTCATGGTATTGATCTGGATTCCGTCTCTTGATAGGTTTAATGTTCTTGACTTGCTTTGATTATCGTTTGTACAATGATGATTTTCATGTATGATAGGTGTTTGTTTTATTGTCTTAGTACTTGAATCATGAGTTACACCTTGCATTAAGGTTGTGATGTAATCGGATGACTGAATTGATGTCACTTTTATGTGGTTCATCTAGTTTTGATTATTTTGTGATTATGGTATGGGGTTTTGCTTAATGCTTAAACAAATTGATCACTTGGTTTATGATTCATGATATGATTTGACTCCAAGAGAATAGTGTCATATCGAGTACTGGACCACACACCCACATGTTGAACGTGAGATTGAGAGATGGTTTGCGTGACGTGATAGATATATTAGGATCCCTCAAATTTCATACTAACGCGATAGCCTCTTACCGGGATGTGTTAAACACGGCATTTAGTTTGATGTAGTCTGGACTCAAGATAGGTATATACTTTAAAGATCCATGTGTAACCACAACTCATGTTTAACTAGTGCTACAACATAGTGACTAGATATAATAGGAAGACGAAGTCGCAACCCAACCTTTTCCTATATCTAGAACCACGATCTTTGACATTGGTGTCCGTTTCATTTTGATTAGTTTGGTTTACTTAGTTACATCCTTTGAATTACATAATAATAATTACGTTTTAATTATTTAACCCAAGGAACGTTATTCATACTTTGATGCTGATCTAGATCTTCGAGGGACGATTACTCACATACTCACTTATTACTTACTAGCATGCACACTTACATTTAACATGATATACAAAGTCACAAACAAGTTTTAGGCGTCGATATCGGGAATCTAGTGTCTACCATCGGAGTCAATAGTTTTCTTGTCATTAAATATTTTTTCTTTTATTAGTTTTCTATCTTAGCTTTATCCTACGCAATCTATTAAGTGTGTGTTATGTGTAAGTGCCTTTTGTAGGTGACATATCTTGTGCATGCAGCATTTGCCTCTCGGTCAATTATAACCTATTCTATCTTGAGAGTGAACGGATCTTTAGGCAAAACCACAAACAACAAAAAGCAACTTCTTGTGTAACATCATCCTCAATGGATCCGCAAGGCTCCAAAACCAACTCTTGGGGGGTAAGGCGCAACATAATGCTACCCTACCTCCAAACCAACCGATGAACATTCAAAGAGAAATCCAAGCGACAATCTAAGCCTCGATCGATGCAAGCGGATCTTACTCGAGTCAACCAACCTCCACTGACCATGCCAACAATGAAAAAGCAAGCTATGTCGAAGGTCCTCAATGAGTATAGTGTTATTATAACACCTATAATTGATGTTTGGAACTTCAAGATAAAGCCTTCTCTTGTCAATATGATCCAAGGAGAGCCGTTAGTGGATTTCCAAGTGAGTGCCCTAACAATCACTTGCCGAAGTTTCTCATGAGAGCCAACAAAAAGTCAATAGTGTAACGGAGGGAGCAATCCAATTCCCTCTTTTCTTTCTCTCTAAAAAGGAAGGCGTTGGAGTGGCTCTTCAATCTAGCACTAGCCTCTATTAGTATATGGATCAATATGGCGCAAAAGTTCAAAGTTCTTCTCTTCGAACAAGTCTGCCAAACTTCGAACCAACATCACATTCTTTGTCAATTACGACATTATGACTCTTCAGAAGACAAGGGAGCTGTTTAAGGAGTTGCTCAGGAAATGCCCACAGCATGGGCTTTCCAATTGGATGAAAATGGGGAGTTTCTTCAAGGGACTCAACCATGAGCTTCGGGTTTCCCTTAATGTGGTGGCCAAGGGATCATTTATGAACCTTGACTATTGAACCACATATATTTGACTTACTTGACCCTATGACTGATAGCTCATACCAACGGCCGGGTGAGAGCCAAGTTCCATAAAAGGCACTGGGTATGATAAAACTTGACACGACATAGTACTTCATAAAGCAACTCGATGCCCTCAGAAGCAAGTTAGTTCTTTATCGGGTAGCTCCTCAAACGCCCAAGTATACAAGTCAAGAACCCTTCTCTTCTCTTTGTGATATGTGTAGAGGCCCCATGGAAGCAACGAATGCCACCTACATGCTCACATCATACAAGTTCAATCGATGGAGTAAGTGGTGTATGTGCAAGGATTCATGCGACCTCCTCAAGACAACAACAACTATTATAATCCGAACAACGCTAGAAACCATCAGGGTTTCTCATGGAAGAACAACCAAGCCATTCTCACTCCTCCAAGTTTCAATCGAAATCCTCCTCAACCGATGAAGCCTGACCTTGAAGACATCTTATCTAAGTATATAGCTAAGTCAGATGAGAATTTCTAATATCATGAGACAATCTTGATGAATCATGGGGCCACATTGAAGAATTTGGAGGCACAAGTGGGCCAAATAGCAACACTCGTGATCAACCATTTGCAACTCCAACTTCTAAGCACCATGGCGACCAACCCTATAGAACACATCAAGGCAAACTCTACCAGAAGTGGGAAGGTATTCAAGGATCCGGAGATTCCAAAAGGGGATGAGCTTAGAGAATAGGTGATACCCGTTATGCTTGGTGTGGATGATCCATATCATGAGAATCCAAAGGAGCAAGAGATTGAAGAGACTTCTTCTTCCAAAGAAAAGCCCAAGGTTATATCTAAACTTCCCTCCCTATGTGTCTAAGATTCTATTTCCACAATGGTTCGCCAAACACAAGCTAGACAAGTAATTTGAGAAGTTCTTGAAAAGGTTATATCTAAACTTCCCTCCCTATGTGTCTAAGATTCTATTTCCACAATGGTTCGCCAAACACAAGCTAGACAAGTAATTTGAGAAGTTCTTGAAAAGGTTATATCTAAACTTCCCTCCCTATGTGTCTAAGATTCTATTTCCACAATGGTTCGCCAAACACAAGCTAGACAAGTAATTTGAGAAGTTCTTGAAAAGGTTATATCTAAACTTCCCTCCCTATGTGTCTAAGATTCTATTTCCACAATGGTTCGCCAAACACAAGCTAGACAAGTAATTTGAGAAGTTCTTGAAAAGGTTATATCTAAACTTCCCTCCCTATGTGTCTAAGATTCTATTTCCACAATGGTTCGCCAAACACAAGCTAGACAAGTAATTTGAGAAGTTCTTGAAAATTTTTTAAAGGATACACATCAACATTTCATTCGCGGATGCCTTAGCATAAATGTCTTTGTATGCAAAGTTCATGAAGAAAATCATGTCAAAGAAATGGAAAGTTGAGGAGATTAAGAATGTTAAGCTTAACGAGGAGTTTAGTGTCATCATTCAATAGAAGCTACCTCAAAAGCTCAAGGCCCCCGGGAGTTTTAGAATCCCGTACATCATTAGGAAGGTTAAAGTTGATATGGGTGCCTTTATTAACTTAATGCCCTATTCTTTTTGTAGGAAGCTTGGAATTGAGGATCTTAAGCCCACTTACATGACTCTTAATAAGTTGTTTTCTTGCTTTCAATAAGTCGTTTTCGACATGGTTAGTTAGTATGAAGCATTTCTTATGTGTTTTTATGTTGTTTTTTGCTATAAGAATTGATTCAAATGAATAAGCTCATGGTGAGAGTCAAGACGTGTCCCTGGGCAAGAAAACGATAATTTGGAGCCGGTCATTAGGGAAAACGGTCACCGAACTTAGTATGTGCTTCATTTCCCTTGATTTTTTGTGCTCGATAGACGTGAAAGAGGTAAACAGTTTTTCCCAGAAAGCGGCCGAGTATAGCCTTATCCCACGCTTAGGTGCGACCTTGTTTGTCAACAACCTCACATTCAGGAATTCCCACAAAGCGATCGGGCACAAGCTTATCTCATGCCCGGAATCGATGTAATGTTTACCGCCACAAGCTTAGAGAGCATGACGATGTGTTTAAACGTTAGACCAAGAAAACAAAAGCATACTGTCCTAAAACTGAGGACAGTCTAAATTGAGCCTCCAATGAACTTACAATGGGATTCTATTCAAAATCTCACTTGATTGTACTCCTAACAAATACACGTTTTGATATATTGTTTGATTGGGCATGTGTACTATCGGTATTAGAGTTGCTTCTGATTTGACATGTCATGAAACTCCACAAAATGAACCCTTTGAACCCTATTTCATGTACGAGTCAAGTCGACGATAAGAGGGTTATATATCGTATGGGTGGTTTACTTGGTTATAATAATGTATTATGACAGACAATGCGTCAGGGCAGCGATATGAGGTTTATATATTGTTCGGGTGGTTTGCTTGGTTATAGCAATGTATTATGACACACAATATGTCAAGTCGGGAATAGGAGGGTTATATATTGTATAGATGGTTTGCTTGGTTATAACGATGTTCGCATACAATGTGCCAAGACTAGAAATCCTTTGTTATTTCAATGCCTATGTAAAATGGCACACAATATGTTGAGGCCGTGGTGCTATGTTTTTTGTTATATGTACGGGAAAAAAACAGGCAAAAGGTGTTTTTCACTGTTTTAAGGTTGTTGTAATCAAGAAATCACTAATCATAATAAAGGGGTGACTCGAGGATTTTGTATCATTGTTTAAGTATAGTTGGTATAGTTTTACGCAAGGCACAATGTCTTTATGGGATGGGTTTAGATGTACATCGGTGTCTTAACATACACTCTATTCCTACCCTTTTACACCCGAGCTCATCACGACCAAATAGTCAACCTCCTTTTTTCTATCTTGAATTTTTATTGGCCCTGGACTTATCTCTGATCACAATTGCACGTTTTGTTGGGGTGAGAGGGTGTTTGGTATTCGAATGTTTTTTTCTTGATGTTTTATTCGGGTTGAAGCCTAATCCTTGCATGATTATGATTTGAGAGTATATGTAAAATGATCCTCATGATCATGCATGTGGTGAGAGGTGCTTGTTGTGGAGTAAATTATGTGAAATTATAATGTGTTTATGCAAGTAGCTTAATGGGGTTGATGAATCCACAAACAGAGCATAATTAGTGATAAGACCCGATTGTTAGGATTATAAGCGTTTCGCATATTATCATGATCTCTATTGATTTCCTCTGTCTTTTATTGCTTGAGGAGAAGCAATAACTCAAGTTTTGGGAAGTTGTTTAGGGTGAATAATGTATGATTCATACTTGTGTTTGTCTTCGTTTTCGACGTATTTTCTTCTTTATTTCACATACATTTGGATTGAAATGCTTATCCTCGAGGTTATTGATACATTTTTGTGTAAGGAAAATATAAAGGGAAAAACGATCGTAACGCAACGTAAATAAAGAAAAATGGAGTCCGAAGATAGAGTCCCGACAAGTAAAGAATAAAAAGTACAAAACTCCCGGGCATCGATCAATGTGCCGACCAGACGCAATGATGAAATTCCTGCAACACATAAACCAGTTTTAAGCTCAAAGCACCCCAGGGCTTTGTACCATGACACCCGAGCGCGTGTTTCTAGATTCCCACATCTCTAAATGCTTAAAAATAATCAGTTTTAACCACAAATCATATTCATTCAATATCATACCACATCATACATGAAAAATTAGGGTTTTGATTGATCTCTTTGAGGAATGGCGACCACGATCCATCAGGAACGAAGTAAAGACGAAGGTTTTCATTAGATTGATTTGGATTTCGTCTCGTGATCGATTTAATGTTCTTGACTTGTTTTGAACACCGTTTTTACGATGATGATTTTCATGCACGTTAGGTGTTTGTTGTATTATCTTAATACTCGAATCATGAGATAGACCTTACGTTAGGATTGTGATATAATCAGATGATTATGTGATGTCATTTATATGTTAGTAATCTAGTTTTGATTATTCCGTGATTATGATATGTGATTATGCTTAATGCTTCAATAAATTGATCACTTGTTGTATGATTCATGATATGATTTGATTCCGATAAGATAGTGTCGTATCGAGAACTCGGCCACAATTACGTTTTGATTCTTTAACGTAAGGAATGCTCTTCATACTTCAATCGTTAGATTTAGGTCTTCGAGGGACGATAACTCCCATACTCATTTATTATTTGCTAACGACACATGCACTTGCGTTTAACGTGATATACAAAGTCGTAAACAAATACTGATGTTCTAAGCGTTCGAGAGATAGACTGATAATTGATACTTGGATCATATCAGTTATCGAGAGATAGACTAACATTTTGTTTTACTAAGAGCAGTTACCATCTGTGTACAACATCCTGTTTATAAGAGGGACCTCCCCACATCATACACTTAGCGAAATTATGTGGGTACGTTCAAAAAAACTTAAGATCATGTGAGAAGTTGCTAATGTATTTGGATTAGAGTTTATTATGTGGAGAAGCTCAACTCAACTTTGTGGTTATCCTGTGTATGTATAAGCAAATCGAATAAGAGCAAGTCTAATGCTACTAGCCATTTTGATATAGAGAAAGTTATATTTTGTCAATGAATAGTATCAATTATATGGGTACGTTCAAAAAAACATAGGATCTTATGAGAAGTTGCTAATGTATTCGGATGAGAGTATTATTTGGAGAAGCTCAACTCAACTTTGTGGTTACCATATATATATATCAGTAAATCTAGTAAGAGTAAGTCCAACACTACTTGTCATTTTGATATAGGAAAAATTATATTTTATCATGAATAGTAACAATTTGTTAAAGTTTAACAGTATCGTTCCAGTGGGATTCGTGCTATAATATAACAATGTAATAAATCAATAGACATAAAAATAACATATACGTTACGTTACGTTTTGTTTTTTTTTTTTTTTTTTTACGTAGGGATTTGTGTATCAATTTATGTGATTAAGAAAAAAAAATGGCATAACTATTCATAGTCATATATGGCATATACAACCCCTTTGTATATTCCATTGGCGTAGTTTTATGCTGCGGATTCAAGTTCAAATTGGAGATTGGGCATGGCGTGTGTCTGTGCCTATGTGTTGTCCGGGTGCCCAATCTGGCCTATATAATCACTCTGTTTACTCATGTTTGTGCTGTCCAATCATCAAGCTGGGCCTTTAAGACCCAAATGTTTCTCAGACTCATGTGAGGTCGAAACCAACTGCTACTTTTTAGACCCATTTTTATCATCCTTATGGTTCAAGTGAGATTTACTCCTTACTAGCGAAAAGTGTTCCTGTTGCAAGAAAGAGCAAAAAAAACGGTTATAATAATACCTTTTGTTCTATTTATTTATAATGGTTTGATTTTTTATACTATTCAACATGTATTTTAAAAAATTTCGTTTGATGTTTTAACGATAGATAAAAATTACGTTACTAAACCATTGTTAAAATATACAACTTAAATCAGATATTTCGTAATAATTTTATGAAAAATGATGATTGATCGTAACAAGACGTGAATCAAAGTTCACATAAGCAAGTACGCATGATAAAAATGTTTACATCTATTGATCTATATTATCAATATTGGGAGGAAGAGTGTGTTTTTTAAGTTTTGTTAATTCCTATGTTATGAATAGAAAAAACAAACACAAAATGTTTGGAGCTCCAAACATGATGATATATAGGATAATTCATATTCTTTCTGCCTCATAATACATGTAATACTTCTTTTTGAGTCGTCTTAATTTACTTGTAATTTTTTCTCTTCTATTAAATTTTTAATAAAAAAAAATCAAATCAATCATCTTTTGCTACAATACATTCACTACTATCTCTCTCGACTACTATAGTAAAAACCTACCATCTATAAAAAACTTATTTATTGATACAATTCCATAAAAATTCACTTCGCATGATAAAATCTAATAACGAATGAAACGATTGCATGTAAATTGGGACGAAAGGACTAGTTAAGATGATGTACTGTGACCATAATCACTCTAACCCCAAATGTCGTGCCTATGAAATAAGTTAGCTTCATATTAAATACTCCTTCCGTCTCATAATGAACGCAACATTTTGACTTGACATAAGTATCGATATAAAATTTGACATGCGTATAACAACGATCAAACATTTTTTTTCTTTTGTAAATTTATTGTAAAATATTAATTGTTATGTAAGTTTCGTTTTTTAACATAATACATATTGCGGAACGATCAAACATGACTTGATATAAAAAATGAGATTTGTATTTATTTATATATAATAATATAAAAAATATATATGTTGTAATTATTATGAGATAGAGGGAATATTATTTATGGCTGGATGTCTAACCATAGGAGGTTGGGGAGTTTATCACCAAGTTAGAGTTGCAAACTTTCAAGTCGTCTTAACTCCTAAGCCTATAGGAGTACTGATTATATAAAGTATATATTCACATGGGACATGGATGAAATGTTAGATTTTCTCCTTGATAACCCTTGTTGGCATCGCTTGGCATAAATATATGGTGATGTTATTGCATCCTCGAATGATAATGCTGCGTATACTAATGAACTGCATTGCCAGCAGTCCCGTGCGAGCTCTTTGATTGCAAGTGAGGTTATTCCCTTTTGCTTCTTCTTAGATTTCATTCGTGCTTTCTCATCTTCCACGTATTTATTCAACTTAATTTTATACTGTATAAATTATTATGGCAATTTCTTATAAAGAGAGGTTAGATCTCATGCAAATATATTAGCATAAAGTTTTATTCATATGTTTACGTGCGAAGTCAGATGTCAATTTTGATGAATGTGTGGTAGCTTGCCCCACATGTACCCTAGCTACTCATACATGTAACATTTCCCACGTGGTCCTAATATATATGATCATGGTTGATCTATTTAAAAAATATTCCATGGATAACTTTGAGAATGATCGATTTTACTTTTGATGTGCATTGCTAGATGAATCATGGTTAACATAAGAAATCTTTATCATATATTCTCTCCGTTGCGATATACTTCTAATATAATATCTTTTTTTACGTTTTAATTTAATTATAATCTTATCATTTTTTATAAACTTTTTAAATACAAATATCAAAATAATCATTATTTATTACCGTGCACTTCATTATTTCATCTTACAGTTGCTACAACAAACATTATTATCATTATAAAAATATTATTTATTTATTAAATTTCATTAAAATTCAACATACACTTAAAATTTTATATTGGATCAAATGATTATAAGTAAAATAAGACGGATGAAAGAATGCTTAATTTAGCTAATATTTAGGGTTAGTTATAATAAAGTCAACATTATCGTCTAGTTGTAAATTCCATCTTAGATTCTTGGCAGCTTGTGGATCCCAAAGTCTAGCAAGGATAGCCAGCTAGCTAGCCTTTCCAAATTAGGATATTCCAATTACATTGTAATATTTTTTATCCCTTTCAAATTAAATACACTATTTTTTGTTTCATGAAAATTTTTAACATAAAAAAGTTAAATCGTTACAATATTTTTTATTAACACTTCTCTCAACTATTACAATAAACCACTAACACTAAGAAAATACTACTCTCTAGTTCCATAAAAAATACAATGTATATATATATTATATTATTTTATACAAATGAATAACTAGTTATATAGTTGAGGTATGTGATGAGTTGGGTTATTGTCCACATCAATTGTGAAGAAAAAAAAGGAGTAACTTACTCTCCATCTCACGAAAAATACAATATTTTATCTTAATGCGTATTTTAATTGTATTGACTAAATTACAAATTACTCATTTGCCTTTGAAATTTACATTCAAATTCTTCAAAATTCAAATTTGATGTGTAGTTTTGGTTGGAAAATTTGATTCCTTTTCCTCATTATACATCCAAAGCATTTTTAAATAGACAATATTGTATTTATAATGAGACGGATTAAAATGATAAGTGTTGATAGAACAAAAAATACTTGAGATATATTTATTGAGAAACTTCACAACTTAGGTTTTTGCCTTTGTTCTTGATTATGGAATACAAGAGAGAAACATGGTATTTCATAGGCACAAATCTTCCCTTTAGATAGTACTTAAGTTTTATATCGTAAACAATACAATTAGATAGTACTTAAGTTTTCGCCTCATTGCCTTCTTGTCTTTTTTTCATGACTCCTTTAGTTCAATTCTTTGAGTGTTTGATAAAGCATGATCCAACTTCAATTTGATGAGGTGTATAGACTCACACATAAAGGGGATATTGTGGGGGTATGTGTTGAGTCGAATTATTACCCATATCGATCATGTAGGAAAAAAAAACTTATATATATGACCAATCATAACCTATTAGTTTAGGCTTTTGGATTAAAAATGAGCCTAATTCATATATTTTTTTTTATTGAGGCCCAATGGGGGTGTTGGAATCTCCTCTAGAAATCTCCTATTGAATCCTTACAATTTATTTACTCGATCTAGATCTAGTAGCAAAATTAAGAAGGGAACGGTTTAATGTTATAGGAAATGAAAAACATTGCGGTGGAACTATATTAGTTACAACGACAACTTTAGCATCAGTAATCGATTCTCCATACGCATTGGATTAGTACTAGATATCTTCTTTAAGTATAAAACTAATCATTTATACTAGAAGAACTAGTCCAATATGTATGATATTATTGATCAATTGACATTTCACTTTGATGATAATATACATGCATGGGATTAAACTAAGTTTTTTCCCCTAAAAGTCCATGGTATATATTACTTTATTGAGAATAAAAAACTCGTATAAATAGAGAGAACTCAGAAATCCATTGCATATTAGAGTATGAAAGTATGAGTTACTATAATCGATGTCGATTTGTTCAGAATTGATTCCTCAAAGATTTAATAGTATATTAGAATCCGTATAATAATCCAACCAGCGAAAATTAAACACTCATGCTTATGGCAATTGCCCCTTCAAGGCTTCAAATCACATTTCTGTCCATTTTATGTACCAATGAACCTGACGATAGAGTTTTCTCCATGGGGTACACTTTCGTGATTTGTAGAATTAAGATTAATTAAGAGCTGGCTCAAAGGCTAAGACGATAGGATGAATCAAACCAATTTCGGGCTTACCTGACTGATAGGCCTTTGTACCGCGCATATCAATCAGTCAATGAGCCCACAAGAAATTGCTTTCAAATTGATCGATTTAATTTGTACGGATCCGTTGCAATTCAAAAACTGGCATTTAAAATTCAAATCGCAATTAATTTTTGTAAGGCCGTGGAATATGTAAAAGCGAATTGTTTGATATATATATCTCTCCAAAATGATTCTTAAATATTGTAGAATAGTGATAAAGATTCGATTATGAAGAAGTTGCAAATGCCTTCTTTTTGAGAAACTTTGTCACATATAAACTCAATTAAGAAAATCATTCAATCATGTACCTGTTTTTATGTGAACGATGTTGCGTAATGAAGCATTATACGTTGAGTTCCCATAGTACATTAACCCAACATTTTTCTACTTGTGAGATGTATGAATGAAACTAGCGTTTATTCATTGGTTTCTTCATCAGTGATATTTTGAACGAGATGGAATAAAACAAAAGGAACGAACAAACATGTTATATAATTATAACAGAGGGTATTAATTATCTAATAGACTGGTGCACTATCTTTGGGCCACATTTTTAGAAGGAGGAATATATTATTGGACATTAATGTTCTCTAAAAGGTTTGAGATTCATTTGAATATATACTATTGAAGATAAATTTCAAAGTTAAAGATTAACCGTGTTTATTTTACTCTATGATTGCTCTTGCATTATTAAGGTCATATATATAGTTGTATGAAATAATTTAAGGAATATAGTAAGCTTGATGAGATCTAAGGAGTTCAACGCAGGTATTAATGGGAAGCACGTATGTATTGCCATTTTATTATTTTATTGCAATCACAATAGTAATACTAATAATACTAAACATACTAATGACGTAGATGTACATGCATAGATCATCCATGTGTTATTTTAATTAATCCCTGCTATAAGTTGTCTAGTTCCATTATAGTCAACGTTACAACAGATGAATTATTTGACTAAAACAAAATGTATGGGAGGACAATTTTTAGACATAAATAACCATCACCATTAATACTTATGTCACTCAACCCTCTCCCACTCCTGCATGGGAGAGCATCTATTAAGAGAATGTGAGAGCCCAAAATTTGTTTATTTACAATTGCTGAAATCCAGGAGCTTTTCTACATTTATTTATTTATTTATGTTTATCCAAGCAACAAACTTAGAGTAATTTACATGAGAATTAGCCAAGTCTCTTATCGACCGTGTGGTCAAGGATCGACATATTTCGAGTTTATGTAAAAAAAAAAAAAAAAAAACCAATCTTTGTATTAATAGTTATTGATAATAATAAAATCATAAATCTTTTCTTCCCACCTCCTACAATTAATGGATAAAATATGACTCTATATTCATAGATTTGCAACGAGCAATATCCGATAAGATAATATCAGATAAGCCTTTGTCTTAAACGTGTATAATATTTTGACATCAAAGAAAACTAGCTGCAAAAACCACAACCTGTGTGATCCTATCAGTACTTATATTTATTCACCATTAAATTGAGGTCATCCTATGTTTAATTTATTAGCAATCCAAGCCAATTTTTTGCTACAAGATCTAAGTATTTCTAGTTATGCTCTACTTAATAATTATAAATTATTCAACCTTAATTTGTTTATGTTATAAGAGTTAGTTATATAAGTGCAACTTGCATCTTAATTTTGATTATTTAGTTAGGAAGTAGCTGAAAAAGGCAAGCTTCGACTTTTTTGTTATAGGAAGAGGCAAATGATCAAAGAGTTTATAATTACCACGACTAGCACATTACTTCAAGTTGGCTATTCTACTTATTATAGATTGGTTACATCAAATTTAACAGTGTTTTACCCCTGATTCATCAATAACTCAGGTCAATTAGGCTGATGGGCGAGCAAATTAAAGAAATAAGATGCTTATTTGTTGATCATCAGAATTATGTGCAAGTTAATTCAATAAAACTATATTCTTGGAACCATTATGGAGTTGAATTTGCAAAGCGATACATTTTCTTGTTATTTATACGAAATACATGAAATTTGCAAATACAGAACTCGTCTAACTTCTAATGACATACGTATGATGTATCAAAATTACAGCTTTTTTTTTGTACTAATTGACATACATACTGCCTATTTTAGATTAGAAAAGTTATTTTTTTTTTTAATTATAAGATTGAATTTCAGATGTTATTCAGTAAATCAAGTACGTTATCAGACCATCCTATATGACAGACATTTTCGTTTTGACTTGGTTACAGAAAACGAGGGAATCGAAGGGTCACTTGTAAAAAAAAGTTTCATGTCAGATAAGAGATCTAGAGATGAAACAAGAGTATCCATCCACCATAGAAACAAGGGTGCCCTTTAATTGAGTCAAGGCATAAACATTCTGATTAACTACATTCAATTGGTGGGTTTGGTTCCTCGGAATGTGTCCATTTTCAGAAGGTAATTAACCGAATTAATTAGTTTTTGGATTAACTGTGCATGTGATTAGCAATTAAGGGCACAGATGCACTTGTCTGTATTGGGTTACTATCCCCAAAGCTGTTATTTGTTGGATTCCTTCCACATATCTTTCTCTATCATCACAGAGGTTGATTACTAAATTTCTTCCCAAAAATAAAATAAAATTAAAAATAATATTGTATTCTGAAAGAGGAAATATGAAAGAAACTAAATCATAAAAAAGAAACAAAATTAGAGACGAAGGACGATGTTGACCTAGCTATTGGAGGTCGAGCTTCTGACGACACCGCCATCAATCATGGGAGCTCGTGAACGTCCGAAAAAGAAGCGACTATTAGATGTCCCGTTGAAGAGGGACTTGGAACATCTCGAACGCCCTTTCCCATACTTTCCTATTTGTTAGATGTTCGCTGTTAAGAATTGTTACGATTCAAGGAAGAGTTAAAAGGAGGAAACTGCGTCCCTCATCATCGGCTTAACTGTTTCCACATACACATTTGGACGCCAAGCTTATTCCTCTCTGCTGCATTATCGTCTCGCACCTGTCTTTTCCCTGAAGTGCGAGCCCAAAAAAAAAAAAACATTGTTCAGAATATTTCGATGCGATAGGAAAGAGAAACTCCAACCCATGTTACGTCTTTGCCTAAGTTGATTCCCAAGCTTCTTTCATCAAGAACTTGCCCGAAGCATTTTGATTCCAACTCATCTCATCAATTGCATCAACTCTGACGGGTATTCGAATCACATGCTGAATGATGTCCATTAGTATGTACTCTCTCAGCTATATTAGTCTTTTGGCCTTCGATTGCAACCTGTAATGGCCCTGTTCCTAGCCAATTGTAGAATCAAAAGGACAGTTCGCCCCTTCCTACCTTTCATGTGATGAATCTTTCCACCTCTTCCTTCATCTCCCACATCTGAGTCCAAATTCTTGAACCCCTTGTCGTAAAGGTAGTCTGATTTTGGTGCACTTTCAAGCAGTATCGGCTCATCATGAATTTTGCCCATAATGACTCTTCGTTTTGGAAAAGTCAACATAATTTGATCCTAGCTGGTTTTAGCATATCTTGCAGCGGTCGAAATCCTAATCTTTTTTTTTTTCCGTTAAGAAAGGAGTAAAACTTATGATACATATGGAGTACTACATTTCATTCTTCAATGAAACAAAAAATCAATGCAATAACTTTGTTCTTTAAAACCTCCTTTTTTTTTTTTTTTTTTCCGTCGTTGGAGACAACAGTGCATCCATCGAGACCGACAGTAAGTAATCGAGGTCGACAGTATATCCATCGTCGGAGTCGACAGTTCGTTAATTGAAGCTCACCATACGTCGTCATCCTCATCTATTTCATCATACATTGTGGATTTCGGCATTTCATCATTTTGTCGTCGTCGTCTCATGATTCTTTGTCGGCGCCCGAGGACACGACATCATTGAGAGCCCGCTTCACACACACGTGATCGAAGAAGATAAGACGTTCACGATGAGGGCTTTGTTTAAAGCATATAAGAAGGTATTTTGAAGCACTAAAGATTTTTCGAAAATCGAAACTAATAGTCCTTTAGTGTCCAAAGGGAATGAATTATATCATACAATTCCAGTATAATGGGTTGTTTAATTTGGTAATTGGGTTCATTGGACCTATTAAGTGCTCATTTTGGCTAATAGATTAAATGTTTCTTCTAACTCGATTAAAACAAGTACTGAAAACCCTTTGCACACAATTTTTTATAAGTCCATTAAAATCTTATATCATATATATTAATTACTCTTTCAAATTGAAATTTTATATCATGTATATTGATTTCAGTGTAAGGAGTATTTCTTTCCTTCTTCGTATCTTTTCAAGTGTTATTCTTCGTTTCTCCTTCATCCTTGTGACTTCCTTTTCCTTTGTACATTTTTCGCTTACTTTAATGAAAGAAAATCATGGATGGTTTATCACTGTTGAAAGCAACGGCAAGGGATTAATAATATTTTATTTCATTGTTGTTGGTTTTATAGAGTTGTTTTTGTAACTTTGTTTTGAGAAAGAGTTGGCATTAGAACTTACAAACTTTGTTGAATAATCAACTAATGGCATTGACATTATTCATTCCAACGATTCTAATCTCAACTGTGCTGCAATAATATTGCTCCCAAAGTTCTTTATTTTCCATTAATGCTCCTTGTATTATCCTAATACTACTGTTAATTAGTTCAACATACGTGCGGGGATACCTTGTATTTGGTACACTAAATTTTTTTATGCATATCTAGTATGATTAGAGAAAAATCCATGCATGCACGCACTTTAATTTGGCAGATAGAGTTTCATTTTCATAAGAAAGAGCTTAAATCATACTACTATATAAGAGAAATTTTATGATTAGAGTGTAGCATAGCATCTCTAGCGTTGATTAAGCCGCTAATTAAATTAAGTCACATCATGAGAATAATGCTCGAAAGGGTATTCTCTATCTGAACTCAAAAAATTTAAGTTCATCTATAAAGTTCAAACATATATTCTATTCATTTTTTTATTTATTTATTTCTTTTTCTTATTGTCTAAGTGAGAAATCATCAACTCAGATATGTTGATCATCATTTGAAGTTAAAGGTTCCATTCTTTTATTAGTAACTACATGTATTACTATTTTTTTTTCATATGAGGCATAGATGAGTTAAGATGTAACCAATTTTTGCTTTGCACAAAACTTGTTGTAGTTCTCATCGGGACCGCCAAGACTTATGGCGAATCTGGTGATGATTAAACTCATATTATCTTAGTTTTTGCTCTAATAATGTTATCATAGTTTTAGCTAACTGATGACATAAGCTAATGGACTCCTAATATTTAATAAGTAGTATTATGGACGTTACTAGATCTCGATTGGGAATTTATTCCTTAAGTTCTTCCGTACATTTAAGAAATTATTGCAAATACCAACTACAATGTGTGTGGTCTTTGGTAGCGTTTTCTTGTAGTGGTTAAGCAATCGTTATCATAGAAAGTTATGGAAGCGGTTTTTAACCACCTTCGTAGATTTTGAACCCACACCATAAGTTATGATTATTAAAACATATGTGGGAATCTATTATAGCGTTTAGATAATTGTTTCCATTGCTTAACCGTTATAATAGATCCTTAGGATAGCGTTTATCTTTGCAACCCTAATAAAAATGCTACCATAGATACACTTACGGTATCATTTATTATTAGGATGTATACAAACTTCAAGTACAACAACTATGTACAAAAAGTTCTCCAAAGATGTAACAGATTTTCAAAATAACATGCCTTCTTCAAAAGACGCTTTACTTGATTTGTCTATTCGGGCGGTTTTTCAAAGGAAAAAAAGATTCTAGGCCTTTCCTCAATCTTCTTCAATCTATTTCAATCTATTTCAATATATCGACTTAGAATCACAGATATTTCTCTCTTTAAGGAACTAATTGTCCCTTATCTCTCTCCCTTAGTGTTGCAGACAAGTATTCTTACATGATACGACTAAGTCTCGACGAACTGATGAGAAGCGAACTCAACATGTTCCATGGATTCCGCCTTTGTTGTAGTGAATAAATCCGATTTTTCTTTTAGATTTGTGTTTGAATGTATGTAGATATGTTTGTGAAGGATTGAAGATGAATATATAAAGTTTGGATGGTTGAAAATCGACCATGGAATGTGTTTAAATGCATAATGATACGTTTGTTGGATGGAAGATGAATATATAAAGTTCGGATGGTTGAAAATCGACCATAGAATGTGTTTAAATGCATAATGGTATGTTTGTTGGATTAAAGGATGCGAGAAAACAGTTACCGTGATGGGCACATAGCCGTGCCACCTTGCACAAGGCCTAAGCCAGGCTGTGAGTCAGGCAAGCATAGAAATTGGGTCAAATACATGCACAACCATATCACCTTACGCGCGGACCAATCTATGACGTGCGTCGATTGAAACGCAATTTTAGAACATTCAGAACATGGTACGTACGGCCTTGCGAGAGCAGACACAGGCTAGCCCAGGCCGTGCTTAGAAAGCAACACTTGAAAACAGAAAACTTTTCTCAGAATACTAAACACATATACATCAAACAAAGTTTGTATAAAAAATTAAGGTCATGCGCGTAGTGATATTTATGCTTTGCACCATTTACCCAAGTGTTGTGCTTAGCTTGGCCCGCCATGTGTGAGTGTTTAGGTCCACTACCCCACTCACTTTTCATCCAATTAAAGAAACATGAGATAGTTCTACTTATACATACACTCCCATTCTACGATAATTTCAATGTGATTTTGGTTTCCTAAACAAGCACATTGCTCCATTTGCAATCAACACATGTAATTAAGTTTTTATATAAATTTAATCATTTCCAAGAACCCCTAACAACATTTAGGGAGCAATCCTCACTTGTTTGGAAATCAAAAATTGAAAATCTATTGTATGCATGTTGATAGGTCTTGTATGCATAAAGATAGGTTTCCTAACAACATTAAGTTTTGTATGCATAAAGATAGGTCTCGTTGGATTTAAACCTTCCCTTAGTGTAAGAAACTCAAAGTCATATTGAAGTAATTGGTGTCGGTAGATTAAACCAACCATCCATGTGATAAGACTGGAGCCACTACACACATATAAGTTTTCTACAACGGTGAGATCCCGCTCACTAAGCATTGTTATTGGCTATGTGAAAATCCCGGATTCATGGACATCTAGGGTATAAACTATGATATCCCATAAGAAGTGGCTCCACTTCTAACCCATATAGGCGAAGACTTGCGTCTTCGTTGAATGTATTTAACCTTCATTAAGAGTCAAAGACTCATCCTAAAGAACACAACAGAACCGTATTGTCATTTCTTCTTTGGGACAAGGCTTTCGACAACACAACAATGAATCACAACAACATGTTATTACACAACAATAAACTCACTTATAGGGGTTTTCCTAATCATGAGTTGGGCTATCATCGTTATTGATTTAGAATGGTTTAAACTCCATTTCTCTTGTTGTACTAAGCAACATGTCTCTTCTAAGAGGCTTACTAAGAGGATCGGCAAAGTTATGTTTAGATTTGACATAGATAATTGTAGTAATATAATCTTGTATCAATTGTCTCACATAATCCTGTCACAGACTTATGTGCCTTGATTTACTATTATAGATAGCACGATATCCCATACTATCACAATATAGTGAAATATATGTGCCTTGATTTACCATTATATGTGCCTTGATTTACCATTATAGGTACCACGACTTGATGTCTAGTAACATGTTTCTAATCTATTTGGCCTCCTTTCCGCATGAAGGAATGACTATAAACTCCGAGTCCATCATAGAATGGGATATACATGTTTGTTTCTTGATACTCCAAGAAACGACATCCCCTACTAGGGTAAATATCCACCCAATTGTGAATTTGTTGTCTTCAATACTAGTTATCCAACTAGCATTCGTGCATCCCTCTAACACGGGTGGATCCTATGATAAAACAATCCCAAGTTCTTTGCTTGCTTAAGATATTCAAAGGTTCTACCAATGACTTTTCAATGTTTAATGCTTGGATTGATTGTGTATCTACTCAATCTACACACCGACTATGCAATATCCGACCTAGTGCAATGCATGGCATACATAAGACTACCAATTATACTAGAGTATTCAAGTTGATCCATCGCTCTTCCGGAATTTCTTTCAAACTTAGCATTCACATCAAAGAGCGTCATTTGCTCTTTAAAGCCAAGATGTTTGAACTTGTTTAGCATCTTATCAATATAATGAGTTTGGCTCCTAGCAAAACCCCTGTTATGATACTTAATCTTGATACCCAAGATTGTATCTACTTTACCAAGGCCTTTCATCTTAAAGACCGAGGATAGATACTTCTTGGTCTCATTAACTCCATCCATGGTAGTGCCAATGATCAACGTGCCATCAGCATATAGACACACAATCACTGTATAGTTTTCAGTAAACTTAGAATAAAGGCAACTACCGGCACCATTATGTATAAATCCATAAGATAGTATGGTGGAGTCAAATTTCTCATGTCATTTAGACGCTTGTTTAAGACCATAAAGGAATCTAATCAATTTTTACACTTTTTTCTCATTATCCGGAAGAACAAACCCTTCGTGTTGATCCATATATACTATCTCGTTTAGGTCCCCATTTAAAACAATGGTCTTCTCATCCATTTTATGGACATAAAGGTTATTTAAAGAAGATAAAGCAATAAGGATTCTAATAGAAGTAATATGAGCAACGGGTGCATAGGTATTAAAATAATCATTGTCATCTTCATGTTTAAATCCCTTTGCCACAAGTCTAACCTTTAAATATTAGGATAGACCCATTGGATGTATATTTTCTTTTAAATATCCACTTACCCCAATAGATTTAGAACCTTGGGACAAGTCGACCAATACCCAAGTTTTGTTTCCCATCATTGAGTAAACCTTATTATTTATGGCTTTTTTCCAAAATATGGAGTCTCTATAATGCATTGTCTCCTTATAGGTTTTAGGACTATTTTTTATAAAGTAGACGTAAGGTATGATATTATAGATGTAATTATTTCTATTTCCTTCAACCAAGGAAACAATGGCATGAGATGAAATAAAATTAGGATCAAGACTTTTCTCTTTCCTAACTCTAGTGCTTCTTTCATGATCTACCAACTCCTTAGAAACACTAGGCTCATTCCGTTCAGGTTCAATTCTTGTGATTTCATTTGGTTCATCATCAAGATTGTCATCAAGAACTCAACATCTCTACACTCCACAATAACGTTAAACTCTATGTCAAGGAATCCATATGCTTTATTATGTTCCGGAGCAAAAAAAAAATAAAAATACTTCTTATGGATCTATGCCCAAGTTTGGTCCATTTAGGATCCGGAACTCTATAGTATGCTAAGCACCCTCACACTTTAAAATTATCCAAGTTAGCCTTTTTACCATAGCATTGTTCAAATGGGCTTTCCTTAGATTTTGATGAGGGAACTCTATTATGAATGTGGCATGCAGTAGAGAGTGCTTCTCTCCAAAGATTATGTGATAACTTAGCATTATTCGACATGAGTGCTTCACTATCCTTCACCACTTCATTGGCTTTGAAGATGTTACGGCTTTGCAAACATGAACAGTAGCATCGAAATTAATCCATCAATTGATAACTTTGCTTGTCATGTTGGTCTCGGAGATCGTGGAAAGGTTCAAGCCGATAATCATTGCTACAAGGTTTTCTTCCTTAACCAAATTAGTGATGTTATTGTCAATACTTTTATGGAATTGACATTCCCTTGCATAATGACACCATTTACCACACACATGGTTACTATTCTTCTTCTTCTCACCACCACCCTTTTTGGTGTTGTGGTGTTTCTTCTTGAATCTTCCACCATTTTTCTTCTAGATGTCGAGGGGTATGTTCTTAGAGGTACTTGCCTCTAGTGATGCACATTAGTACTACTTGATTTGCCTTCGCGTAAACGAGCCTCTTCCTCAATCCTAAGAGGCTTAGAGATGTCCTACGTTTTGTGCATTAACTTTTTGACATAGCTTTTCTATTTGGGGGTGGGGGGTAAAAGTTTTGCTATAATCACCGCCATTAGGAAGGTATCAGGTAGAGTGATCTTCAGAAATTTCAATTTGTTCTCACTGGCTTATATGGCATACACTTGTTCAAGCAATATTTTGTTATCAACCATCATGAAATCTAAGTATTTGACTATTAATTACTTATTAGTATCTTCCTCCTCATTCTTGTACTTGAACTCCAGTGCCCCCAAATCTCTCTCTCAGACTTGACGTTCGTGAGGAGATTATTGAGATAATGTGATAGTGTGTTGAGAATATGATCACGGCTCAACAAATTGTCCTCCTCGCACTTCTTTCTCTCCTTCCTTAAGAGCTCTAACTCCATGGCATTGGGTTCCGTCCTTTGGTACAGGATCAACCAGGAACTATGGAAGTGCTGAATCAAGGATGTAGAAAATTTGTAATACGATAAGGAGGAACCGCTTCTTGTCTTGTAACCGGGAAAAGTTATTCCTGTAAAACTTGTTAACTCTCACAAAATCTTGGTTCATGATTTTGTATGACTAGGTGTCCATCTTCTTCGATTAGTTCCTTCAAATTATTGGGATGTATACAAACTTAAATAATAACAACATTGTTGCAATCTTCAAATCTATCTTCGATCTTTGAACACGAACGAGAACATCGGTTTTCAATATATCGACTTAGAATCGTAGATATTGCTCTTTTTAAGGAACTAATTGCCCCTTATCTCTGTACCTTAGGGTTGTAGGCAAGTGCCCCTCTAGGATATGACTAAGCCTCGATGAACTAATGAGAAGCAAACTCAACAAGTTCCTTGGATTCCGTTTTATTGTAGCGAATAAATCCGATTTATTATTTGGATTTGTCCTTGAATGTATGTAGATATGTTTTTGAAGAATTGAAGATTAATATATAAATTTTGGGTTTTTGAATGTTGACCAAGGAATGTGTTAAAATGCATAAGGGTGTATTTGTTGGATGAAAAGACAGAGTAATATGGTTACCTAGAAGGACGCATGGAGTCAGGCCGTGCGTTGAGCAAACGTAGAAATTGGGCCAAATGCACGCACAATCGTGTCATCTCTTTCATGGGCCACTCTAGGCCATGCATTGTTTGAGATGCAATATGAGAACTTGGGCATGCAAGGTCGTACGGGAGCAGATATAGTCTATCCTAGACCGTGTTTCGCGAGCAACTCCTTAAAGCAGAAAACTTTTCTCAAAATACTAAACACATATATACCAAATATAGTTTGTGTAACAAGTTAAGCTCACACGCGTATTGATATTGGTGCTTCACACCATTTACCTAGGCTCAAGTGGGAGGGTATATATGTTTAGACCCACTAACCCACTCATTTTCTATCCAACTAAAAAAACATGGGATTATAAGGATAGTCTCATTCTATAAAAATTTAAATGTGTTTTTGGTTTCCCAAACAATCATAATATTCCATTTGCATTCAACACATGTTATTAAGTTTTTACACAAAATTTATCATTTCCATGCATCCCTAACAATATTAAAGGAGCAATTCCAACATTTATGATCATTGCTATAGACATAACTATGGTAGCATTTACAACCGCTGTCTTACTCCTTATAAATGCTATATTATTGTCAAAGGAAAAAAGAAAAAGAAAAAAGACTCTCACAAAAAGTAAAAAGAGAACACAAGATTCATTTACCCCATTGGTTTCAAACATATCTTATGTTGTCGAAGTCCTCGGTTTGAATCCCTTAAGTTCAAAAAATAAAAACTTTTAATAAAAAAACTTGTTAGGCCTGCCGTTTGTGCTTTGCTGTGACACCGTTCACCCGAGGTTTAATGTCGCCAGTTGGTCACTTGACGAATGTCGTAGCCGGTTGAAATCGGATGATCAAAACATGTTTGTAGTAGTGGTTCTATAATTCCAAGACACCGTTTCTTAAACCCTGTCATAAGGTTTACGATAGTGTTTACATAGAAACACCAGTATACATCAAACAATCGCTACCTTCACCGATGGCGATGGCTTCTTTGAGGACGTTTGCTTAAATGCTACCAGAGGTCAATGGTAGCAATATTTAGCATATTAGCAGCACTTTTTAAATGCTACACACTAGTCATCATCTTGTAACGTTGGCGCTATCTGGTGTCTTATCAGCAATCTAAGCATCTCTACGGTGTTATTTATATTTCCTATTTTCTTTTCTTTATGATGAGATATATGTGCTTTTCTTATTGATTTTTAATTTTAAATTGATAAAGGGGAAGTAGAAATTATAAAAACGGTTGGACTTCATGAGATCATGTTAGTTTCACCTTGCAACTTGAACTTAAAGCCTCATATCTCGACCATTTCTCTTCCTTTTTTCTTTGTTAAAGAAAATGTCAATAGAAAATCAAAGCATCATGTCAATATTTAGAAAAAAATGAAAATTCTCTTAAGATACCATTTTGGATATTTATTTTCAAGGAAGTATCACCAAGGGAATTTTATTCCCACAAGCTAACACTTAAAAAAGACATTAAATTTTTTCTTATTTGTCTTTTTCCTTATTTTTCCACATTTTTTTGCCGCTCTTTACTCTGATCACTCATCTACGATGTCCCTACGTCGATGACTCCTCTTCTAAATCTCCACTAATCACACTTCACTTCCATTCCCCAAGTTCTGATCCACAATCCAAAAATTGT
Organism: Drosera capensis; assembly: GCA_001925005.1. NCBI lineage: Eukaryota > Viridiplantae > Streptophyta > Magnoliopsida > Caryophyllales > Droseraceae > Drosera > Drosera capensis. The sequence goes on from LIEC01006584.1 coordinate 108,272, forward strand.
TTCTCTTCGTTGTCAAATCGAGAAACTAAGGTTAGGATTTGAGTTAGATACTCGAGGAGGTTGTGATGATCTGTTGATTATATCTAATCTTTCGATGTAAGTGGAATGGTGTGGTAGCAAACGATGTCCAGTTGGCATGGTAGCGGTTGACCGTGAGTCGAAATCAGGAAACGATGTCCAGTTGGCGACGGTTTACTTTTTGCCTACCATCGATGATGATGGTTGTTGCTGGCCCTTTTGCCTTGGATGGGGCTTGATTATGTCCACAAATATGAGCCGACGAAGTTGTCATCGTGGTTTCTCTGAGAGTTGAGTCTTGACAACAAGAAGATTGAGAATGCCATTGACATACTAAATTTTTATAGGCATTCTCAATCTTCGTCCGAAGCAAATCACTTTTGAAGTACTAAATTTTTATAAGAATCCTAATTTTTGCATAGACATATTACTTTTTATTCACGTATACTAGGTTTTCGAAAGGGATATTAATATTCATCAATTTATTTAGGAATACTAGTTTTTCAATTTGCATAGACATACTAGTATGTTTGAAATATATCAATTTTGATGCAATAGATTTTGTTGTATAAATATACTAGATTTTACATAGGTGTACTAGTGTTTATATAAACGTACTAAGTTTTGTATACGTACTTGTTTATTTACACAAGCGTATTAGTTACATTTTAAACTATGCGTGCTAGTTCATTTGCACATGCGTATTACTTTTTTGACGCAGACGTACTAATCGTTGTTTTGGTATGATAAATAACAGATGTCAATTCTATATTTGAAAAAAAAAAAAGTGTTAATTCTTCTCTTCTTCATCCTCTCAACCGCAACCCCATCACCACCACCGCCACCATCCTACTCTCTCCCTATCACGTCTGACAGATCCTTTATCTACATCATCGATTCATTATACGTCATCATCGTTAACGAAAACACATAACAAATCAAAATCCTGGCCACATAATACACATCAAAATCAACTCAAACCATATCCAAAACACACCAAAAATCAATCCAAATCGAATAACCTCAAAACACATATGTGAATCCCTCGTTGTATACGTCGAGGACCTCTTCTGTCCTTGATTTGAGCCGTTTCAACACGATCTACTTGTGCACGATGATGAACAACACTTTAGCACTTATCGTTGTTGAAGAGATAAAACAGAGAGCGACAAGAGGACAACAAGATGCCATGATTGATTAGAGCTCGAGGAGTCCAAATGAGGGAGAGTGGGTGTGGAGTGTAGTATAGACATTTTTAATAAATTAGGATGTTATGGGATTTAAAATTAGTTTATGATATCTTCTCAGGATAAAAATTTTCAAATCGTACTTCGCGAAAACTCTCAAAAAGAAAGAAAAAGAAGCTTATGTCAATAGAAATTTAGTTGCACGCATTATATACAAGGCAAAAACCATCGGCGACTATATACGAGGCAAACATCGTTACTAGAATCTATAGTTGGAGCATCAATAAACTGCCTAGGTTAGTGAATCGAATTCCACGTGCAAAGAAATTTATATTGTAAAAACTAATTAAAATGTTGACATATATGTAGAAACACAAGGCAAATTAACGAGGACAAAAAAGATAGATTCTCCTAGTGTCAAGCTGAAACCGCTGTTGGACAAATCACCTTTCTCTTTCCATTCTTCTTCATCTTCTTCAACCTTCATTGATTATTGCATTGAATTTTATTCACAAAGTTCCATGTTCCAATCAATAAACTATTTTTTGATTACTTCAAAAATAAACAAGAAAGATCAACAACATAAAAATCTAGGCCCCTTGTCTTTTTGCACTGTTGGTCAGAAACTTACGGTCTCTACACAAACAACATTTGACTTCTTTTTGTGTATGTAACTTTTTTATTGACCATCGTCTTTGAATTTCATTCTTCTTTGGATAAATTAGCATTATCATGTAGAAGGAAAGTTAAGTGCTCGAATCCTTGATTTGCGAGGAGTTAATCAGTTTATGTATCAGACAATACATTAGTTATGCATCTGATCAACATAGTGTTATTGAGTAGATACTGATTAACATGATCTCATATATCATGCACACGATGACAACTTCCTATCTAATCTGGTTTCTCTCTTACAAGGCGAGTTATCGGGTGCAATCTTCATCTATTTCTCTTCTGTTTCGTTTTGATACATTCGTCGGTCCAAGTTAGTTCGAGTGACTATGAGAAGACAAGATGGCATCAATGGTCTCCCTCACTTGAGAAATATCCGGTGCTTTGCGTCCGGCTGCAGGCCAGAATTCATCTGTCGCCAATACCTACACAATTGATCAATGGATATTTCCATCATTTGTGCGCGGCAAAGATCTAAGCCTCTAAAGACAAAAGTCTATGTAACAATTGATCTTACCTTCACTTGCAACTGAAGAAACTTTACATAGCTGATTGCTTTCTCTAGCATGGTAACCAAATCAACCTGCACCTTGTAATCATATTAATACTGAAATTGGCTGTTTTAACAATTTTTTTTAGCTTGCTTCCTTTGATCATATGAAAGTATCTATCTCACCTTGGAACCATTTGGTACAAGATCCTGCAAGATCCTCAGTCTTTCACTTATTCTTTCTCGTCGATTCTGAGAACCAAGAGAATTATTAACGCGGTCATTACTTAGTACACAATGAGTCGATCCGAACACACAAAGCGCATCTTGTCTTTGTTATACATAAACACAGCATAAGGTTTAAGAAGTGAGGAGAAGTACCTTGGCTGCAATGCTCTGTGGATCCTTTGTTGGGGAGATCGTGGACTTTGGATTGGTGCTCTTTGAGTTACTAGGGCATTGCTTCTTCATTCCTTGCATGCTCTTCACTTTATCCTACATGCATCAATGATATATTTTTTATCAATCAATCCATCCATCTCATACAGACATGTATGAGCCAATCTAGCTAGCTACAATATCATAGTATTTACCGGGTGAGGGCGCTTGTTGATCCGAGCTATCGGTGTTCTAGAATCTTGAACACGATCCGCTACTAACATCGAGTCAACAAAGGCGGATGATGACCATCCATTTCCAAGGTATTGATGGCCACTAGATGTTTGCAAGCAATTGTTGTTGGCTTCATCAAGAGAACTGAGGTTGTTGCTAAGCTTAACATGACTTTGAAGAGCACTACTACATCCAATTATGTTACTATCCTCCCATATAGGGAATTCATTAGAGTACCTACTCCTTTGATCATAGCTTTGATGTTGAAAGCTTAGAAGAGATCCACCTCCGGGCATAAAATCACTGCCATACTCATACTGCGCCATCTTGAAGTTTATGAGGGATTGGTTCGCCTCTTCGGATTGGTAGCTCGAACCATGGATCGTGAACCCATTGCTCGAGTTAGCACTGCTAGACGAACTAGGAAGAGGAGGTGAAGAGCGGCTCATGAGCCCTTGGTTATTACTTGCGTTCCCAACAATCTTGTGATTAGTACTAGTAATGGTCATGTTGTTGCTATTGTTGCTCTCAAGTAATAGATCATGATCTCTCCGAAACCCTAATGGATCGTCGAATCCATACAATGAGGTGGCGGATAGATTTTGGAATTGGATCCTTAGCGGATAGATTTCATCTTGTAGCATTTTTGTGTAAGTGAAGGTGAAAGCGAAAATGGGATTCAAAAACTTCCCATGAAAAGGATCAAGATGAGTTTTGAGAGTGTTATTCAAAAAAACCCTAATGAGAGAGACAAAGAAAGAGATAGGACAAGGACAATTCTTGGGGAGAGGGGATCATGGGTTTTATAGGAGAGTTCGATGAGATTGATTGAAGATTAGTTTATGATAAAAAGATGTGCCTAGCTAGATAGATGCCTCGAGTTGATAGATCAGCAAGTTGAAAACTTAGACTGACATATGTGGGAAAATTTATGCATATAAGAGAACACATTTAGTGCATCATGCATCATTGGGTGTTTGAAAATGAAACAAAGCTAACGATCTATACTCAAAATGGGCCTACCTATGTTTTTTCCCAAGTTTTTTGCTTGCAAGTACTTTCACTTTGCCCATTGAGTTTTACAGTCTAGCCTCCTAACCTTCCTGGACAATTAAGATATCACCCTTAATTAAAATGGTTAATTTTTTCAATATCTCAAGATTTGAAGTCAATTTTTTTAGAAGTATTTATTCCAAAAACATTCCAAAAACAAATTTGACCAACATGTTACATACTTTGAGTAGTTTCCTGAAAAATATGACATTTGGGTCAGGATTTTGGACTTAAAACATATTTGGGATTGCGTTACTCATTAATGCGGATCGATTAATTAGAATCAGCACCTTAAAAACGTAGCATGATAAGGGATGAACTACTGGAAACCATATAAAATATCACCTGATTGCTGTCATCCGTTTGAGGACAGTATCAATCCATCAAATGCTATACCAAAAATCTTTTAACCCTATACAAATAATACTGCAACAAGGCTATACAAAGACAACTTATACAATCACAGCCATTTCATACGAACAGAAATGAGCACAGAAACATACATATTTCAACTCGGTTCATGTGGTGCCTCTCTCCATTCACCAAGTAGGGTGCAAATCTTGCTACCTCCATAAACTTATTAGTAATGTTCTGCAACCCTTACCTGTGTGAAAATAACTCCTGCTCCTTCTGTCGTTGCACAGCCACAGGATAAAACTTTAATCGAAACATGTCTTTCAACTCTTCCCAACTGAAATAAGGAGCAGTACATTTCTCTTTGACCGTATCGCACCATAGATCAGCTTGTCCGGTCAAAAGATATCCCCACCTTAAGGTTGTATGGACAACCAACAACCTCAAAAAGCTTGTCCATCTCCTAAATCAAGTTTTCGAATTCCATTGGATCTGGCTTCCCATCATAGCATGGGGGATTAAGACTCATAACATCCCGCAGGTAATGCTTGTTGTTACGATAAGAGCTTTCCATGTTGAGGTTTTATCGTGAGGTAATTTATTACTCAGTATAAGTTTCATAAAGGTTCCACTTTCATTTTATAATAATAGAGTATTACACAAACATATAAGATTACACATATAACCACTTTTACATTTCATTGCTTCCTTCAGTTTCTTCCCTAGCCTCAATGCTAGGGTTTGCATAAACACATTTCATAACTTCCTTATCTGCAAAGTGGTCTAAGCTACTAGTCTCATCGAAAGGTTCGTTCCATATTTTGCTTGCAGCATTTCAGATCTTTTTCTATTCTTTTTGCACGAGCCTTATAGTCAAGTACTTCCTTAGCCACATCCTCGAAAATTAACTGTCACTCGTTTTTCTTGCCGCTTCTTTTATACTTTGTATGAGAATGTGGCTAACTTTCATGACTTCCAGAGCATTAAATACACAACCAACAACAAAACAGTGATAAAGATAACCACATATTTCCAGTCAAGGATAAAAAAGTATTCCTGAAGGAGCAGTAAAGAATGGGAGGCTTGCAATGCTGATTGAACAGCACAAGGAGGCAAACATCATGGCAATGATGAAGCTGTTATCAAAGACTCGTAAGCTTCTTGCAGAAGTCGTAAAGAAGTCTATAATGTCAAGCGAGTTTGCAGAAGAGGTAACCTCAAAAGCTCAGGGATAGTAGATAATAGAATCAACAATAGGGAAGGAGGTCACTTAACCTCTAAGGAATTCTAATGAAGAAGGATTTGATGCAGACGATCGAAGGTAGATTTTTGCAGACGAGCCAATGGAATTGATTCTAGAAAAGCAACCATTGAATAAACCAGAACCAGATATACCAATCGCAATAAGCACCATTTATCTAGTTCCTTTGTCAACACCACTAGTGTCGAATGTGATTCTGGAGAAAAGGTGAACTTCAAAGATGCAACCACTGAAGGATATTGAAATAGCTGTTCTCCACGACTTAAATATAGCACTTGAGGTTAAAAAAGATGGTCAAGATGAAAACCTGACATCCATCATTACTCAAACTATTGACATATGGGCAGAGATTTGGTAAGGTCCACAAGAAAAGTTCAGACAGGAAATATTTTCCTTTGGATGTAACTAAAACCAAATTGAGACAATGGAGGCTAAAATAAGAAGACATTGAACGCAACGAATTACAACAACTATATCAACATCCATCAAGATAGAATAGGAGACCGACCTCTACAACAGAGCCAACAATAGTCACTATTGTAATTGTTCTAGTATGTACTCCAGGATTGTAGCTCGCAAGTCTACAAACTAAGCTAGCCTCGACTGCAACAGAGATTTGGGAAACAACAACAAAAACAACAACAACAGAAGGTCAACTCCTCCTACTCACTACTACAGCAAACAAACCAAAGATTGATGCTATCCTACAAAGAGCCTTGTCAATCAAAACCAGGGTCAATCGACACATAGCCAAAACCACAGAGCTACTTGGTAACACTAAAGAGGCCACGCTAGACCAGTCCAGAACGGAGAACAAGCTCCCTCCAAAGAAGAGGTGCATCGCAAAGGCCAAAACTAATCTCCTATGGTCCAACTATCAGATATCAAATTAATCCTAACAGAAGCAAGACATAGATTGGTATCGTTGACCAACTGAATGAGTTTGAACTAGAACATTTGGCTCAACTACAAAGGAAGGAAGCAACAAAGAAGAAAAGGCGTGTTGTAGCCTATATTCTTTTCAATGAAACTATCGAGATCAAGGAATCCACTGACAAAGTTGTAGGGCATCGTTGAGCCCATCTACAGGTGGAAGAGTTTGTTCATACTAAAGAAGCAGAAGTTGAACTCAAAAGATTGGTGGAAAAACACATAAGAATGGTCAATATGGAGATCTAACTCTCCATGCCCACAATAGGAAGACACCCTCTCCAGATGATGATGACAAGATGAGTACAGTAGGCTAGCCGTGGACAATATAGATGATGACGATGCCATCATTGATGAAGTGGCCAAAGAAAGTTTGATTCAACAGATACGACGGACTGAAGTATAGGCCTTGGCATCCATGGAACCAGTTGTAACAATGGACGATGTCACCATAGATCCAAAGGAGATAATGATCAAGGAGTATGCAATTCCTTTAATTATATAAAAATTGATAAACAAAAATTGAGAATAGGAGATGTTCATCATTAATTAAATAGGTTCAGAAGTAGGATAGTTAGATGCAGTCTAAGAAGAATACAGTAGACCAGCAAACGATTGCAGACTGGGTTAATGTGAACGCCTAGATACAGACTACGTCTAAGAGTTTTAGATAAATAATTGGAATGAACATCGGTAGCAAAAAACCAAAAATATATCAGGGTCTAGGATTGAAGTCTTAGGATCAACACTATATCACAATACAACAGACTGGGTACAGCAGAGGCAGAAGGGAAAGAAATTGAGCAGTGCAACACATCTAGTTGAGAATCTAGAATACTATCCACATTAAAGTTTAGGAGCTCAAAATAACAACATATATAGTTCCTGAGTTACTCCACTGATTGTTATTTAGGTTCCATCTCAAAACTAATTGACAATAAGAGGAGTAGCCCAAAATTTATTTATGTTGTTATTTTAAGCTCTTGAATTCCAATTTGGGTTATATTCTCAACACGTCAACTCGCACGAATGTATTTTTTGGGCTTGATGCATGGACATATATTTGGGTGGCGCGTAGTGTTGAGCTTTTTAGGCTCTGATACCATATTAAATCTCTGAGGTTCCATCTCAAAAGCAATTGACAATAAAATGACTACCCCAGGATCTATATATTTTGTTATTTTGAACTCCCAATTTTCAATGTGAGTTATATTCTCAACACGCTCCATCGCAATAGTGTCTCTTTTAGCTTGAAGCACGGACATATATTTGGGTAGCATGGAGTGTTGGGCCTTTGGTCCTTTTTGGGCTCTGATATTGTATTAAATCTCTGGGGTTCCATCTCAAAACCAATTGACAATAAAAGAAGTAGTTCAGGATCTATATAGGGTTGTTATTTTGAGTTCCTAATTTCTAATATGGTTATATTCTCAACACTGGAAAATGATAACATCAAAGATTTGAGTTTTGAAATACCATACGACGTTGAAGACTGTTGTGAGGAAACCTATCAACATCACTGAAGCAGAGTATAGGGGACAAACAGACGGCCGTCAACATCAAATGATATCGTCACGAGTTCTAATCCTCTAAGCCTTATAAAAGAGATTTTCTTTACTGTGAGAAGGTTAACGACGATTGTGAGATTCATTTGCAAGCTGAACAATACTTTCAAATTGATTATGCAAGCTGGATTGAAGATTTGAAGGAAGGAGTTCACTTGTCTGCCTCATGAACATAAAGTAGAGTCCTTAATTGATCTGTGTAAAATTCTAGGTTCTTGCCTTAACAAGTTATAAACTTATAAAGGGTTTCTTTGTAAGCCAAAATAAAATGATAGTGAACTCACATCTTGAATTAGATACACAGGCCACCAAAGGAAGTCTTGACTATTCCTTCGTTAATCATCTGATAACGATTATATAAATCATTATAAATCATTATGTTCTTTATTGTTTTCATTTCTTATATTACAACTCTTAGAATATAATTTTTACACAAAGAGAAAAAGTCCAAAAAGACTTAAGTCTCAGCTGCAGATTAATTTTGTTAGTCTATATTAGACTTAATGCACACTAGCCAAGACAAGGCTACACTCAATTAACAAAGGAATTCTCTAAAAGGCCCATCCTCCCCTCCCTCCTCCCCCACCCAC
>LIEC01006585.1:0-32666 GCA_001925005.1 Drosera capensis
CAGAACTGCTCCTGGAGAACGGCCAGAGGTTAATGTTGATCAGTTCGCCCGAATTGCCGCCGCTGCCGTTACCAGAATTAATTCTCGTTTCCTTCCTCTTGACTTTTTCTTTCTTGATCTTTTGATTCTTTTTCTGTTTTTCAACCTCACCACCACCAGCATCAGTCACCTTCTTCTTGAAGATAATATCCTTCCACCGCTTCGACGTGACCACAGCCACGGTGGGGACCACCAAGACATCCGTATCCGTACCAAGCAATTCTGCAGCAGCAGCAGCATCGGTAGTCTTGTTATCCGTGACTTCGGATTTATCACCATCACCATCGGTGGGGACTCTGTTCATGACGGGATACCTGGGTGGTGGTTCTGTATCATCATCGTTCTGAGTAACGGGTTCTCCGAAAATTGGGTTGTTGTCGTGGTCGTTGTGGTTGTAGTTGATGTCGAGAAGGTGGAGGGGGAGGAGGAAGCCGCCGGAGAAGAGCTGGTCGGCGGAGAGGAGGTGGAGGGAGGGGTTGCGGAGGAGCGAGAACTCGAATTCCGGCGAGGGAGAGGAGTTGGAGGCGGCGCTTCTGGTGGGGATGAGGGAAGGGTGGGTCGGGGAGAAAGTCTGCGGCGGTGATGAGATCGACATTGCTGTGGGAACTGTAGGTGATGGTGGTGGTGAGGTGGAGTTGATGGGGTGTGTGTGAGAGTTATTTAATGAGTTTGGTGTGTTTGTGGCATTATATTTGTACAAAGTGGGAGGGGGTGATGAGGATGAGGATTTGGGTACATGTAGTAGTCATGTGTTATACTGTTTTACGTTGTGCAATGTTTTACACTAAACGAGTACATCAACATGGTGAGGCTCTTAGATTTTTGTACTTCTTTGGTCTCAAAATGCAAATGCAACAGGTCAATAATGCCTATTTTCGATTCATAATTACGATAAAAAGAAAGAAAGTTGTTGATGACCAATAACAATATATAAAATCTCATTATTTTAGAAATTCAAAATAATAAAAAAACAATAAAATAAAAAAACAAATTGATTTGAATTTGTTTTTGTTTATTGTTGTTAACAATGAGCACTTTCTGACATAATTATCATATGATTTTTTTTCAAAGTTATTGTGAAATTTTGGTGCAATTTTAAATTGTTTACTTCAACCTGAGTAAATATAGATGATTCTATTACATCGTTGAACTCATTAAAATACATGTTGTATGGTGCACAAATTTAAATTGTTATAATCTTTCGTCCCATGAAACATGCAAAGGATTCATCAACAAGATCATTTATGCATGTGTTCAATTTTATGAGTGTGATATTTAACCCTTTTAGTTTAGTGAGATGAAATAGAAATAAAAGAACGAATTGATGTGGTACAAAGTAAAAATTATGAGTATATTGTTAGTTTTGTAATGAAAAAAAAGTTTCCAAAGATAAAAATTACTGCGTGTGTTCAATTTTATGAGTAAGATATTTAACCCTTTCAGTTTAGTGAGATGAAATAGAAATAAAAGAACGAATTAACTTGGTATAAAGTAAAAATTATGAGTGTATTGTTAGTTGTAATGAAAAAAAAAGTTTCCAAATATAAAAATTACTACTCTATAATTTTTATGGTACCTCTAATTATAGAAATGTTATATATTTTATGAGAGGGAGTATAAATTCATTGGGTGTAGCCTTAAGAAATGGTAGTGCTTAGTTTTTCACATTTTAAATTTCAAAGTTTCTAAATATTTAGAGATGGAAATTGTTATTGCAACAGTTCTTGACTATTATTTCAATAGCTTTATGTTTCCCATAAAACATTTATGGAATGGCGAGATTTATCAAACGATAACCTTATTATCAATCTCATTTTTTTATGATACTAGTAATCTTAATTATCGAGATAATCACTTAAACATCATTATTAAACCACCGTAGTCGCTTGATCATCCGCCCAACATTATCCGCTGCCTAACATCACCAGCCACTCTGCCACCAGGCCAACATCGTCGGCCGCCCTTTCACTCGTGCAATGTCGATGGCAATTGTTCGACCATTGCCCATCGGCCGCTACAAATGTAATCATCGACCGTTGCCCAACACCCCAAACCCGACCATAGCCTAACCCTCAACCCTTACACATCGTCCGACTATAACATAAATAGACATATTGGACCTCGGTATTATAATCCCATTTATATCTTTTGTGAAAAAGATGATGAGATAACTAATCCTCATATTAAAAATAAAAGAATTAATAATATTTTTTTAATGATCTTGTTTTTTGTTATACGCGTATCAAATGAGTTCTCAATAGAATTCATCGTTACACAACTTTCACTCCTTGTAAATTTGTTCCCCTTTCAAGCTTTAGGTTGGCTAGTATTTTAGACTAACCACAAGAACTTTAATTTGAGAGCTGAGTTGCGGAAGCAAACAAGAGCTCCACTATATATTACTGACATTGTATGCTATCAATAAATTACTGACATTGTATGCTATCAATAAATTCTAGATTTGCGAATCAAAACAATTTTGTCTCTATAAACAAATGAAAAGCTATAACGTTTTGACATCTAACAAAAAGAAAGAGACAAAATACTGAAGAAAGCGTGTTGACATTTTGGTTCAAATTGTTTGGACATATAGTAAAGGGTTGAGTAATGTAATGTCATGTCATGTGTGGCTGAAGATGATGGATGTGATTTGGTGCTGATCATGGTTTCTTCTCACATTCATTGGAACCATATAGAGTACTTTCCCTTTGACATTGACATCTTCATATTTAAATTTCAATTGTGTAACGACTGCGTAACGTGAGAACGTTTAATCGTTATCGTACTAATATAGATGGCTGGATATTTGATCGATATGAAATTGAAGTTGGTCGAAGGTGATGAAACAATACGCACGTCATAGACAAAGATAAACAGTAATGGCAGTTGTGAGAGTTACAAGTCAGTGGTTTGTTCTACGTGCATACATCATATGGGATTTTTCTTATCTTTAGTACGATTATAAAAGTTCATCTATTACAGTGGTCGATTCCAATTTTGTTGTGGAATCGAAGATTTGAGATTAAACGTGATAAGTTCAAGCAGGTCTTTGAGTACTCATCAAGAGACAAGCAATACTCCATCCATGTCAATTTTTTTTTTTCATCCTTTTCTTATTTTGATCCGTTTCAAATTATTTATAATATTTTTATATTTAAAAAAATATTATGTGATTATAACTTAAAATAAAAAAATAAAGAAAATTCGTGTAGTTGGAAATTAAAATTTGAAAAGAAAAAGATAAATATAATTTTATGTATATAAAATAAATATCCTAAAAATTATAGGACGAACGGAATACCAAGCAAGACAATGAATATCGATGATGGATGCTTTTTTAATGAACTTTTTCCTTTTATCATGAGGTTAGGTCATGGGAGGTTTCATCTATAAATGCAAATGAGATGATGTATTCTTCTTGTGATGAATTGATAATTGTAACATCTTTAACTCTACATTTTGAAGAACTATATTGTCAACTGAATCAAAATCGAATAGCCATCAACGAATCACTCAAAATTAATCGACAATCAACGTGTATAGGACGTTAAGTCTCCATAAAATGAATGGTCTACAAAATGTGATTAATTAGCATTTTATTTTACACGCACGAGTCTTGGAGTGGAAGCCACTATCATGTCATAAAAGCTTTGAAGCTACCATGTGCTCTATGTCGATCACTTTTTTTTATGAAAAGGAAAATGGAAAATGAAAGAAAAGGTTTTCGTTTTCTGTCCCACAACTGCAACAAAATTGGATTAAAGTTTTGATTGAGATTTATTTTCGTGAACCCTCGATAGTACTGTATTTGTTTTATAGCGAATGACATGATAACGACAATCAATTTAGTGTAGTTAACTATTGATATTTTATGGGTTCATAATTTTTAAGGTTATTACCATAATCTAACAGATGAGACGAAAAAGTGTACAAAAGAGAGGACACAAATAATTGTCCGAATATAAGTGATTTATCCAGTGACAATGTAAGAATTGTCATGAATATTGTAAATTTTATTTTTTTTCGTTCCATAATATAAAAAACAGTTTAATCCAATATATAAATTTATATGTGTTGAATTTATTTTTCTGTGATACTGGATGTAGGGAGGGAGAGTTTATGAGAGATAATGAAAGAAGGGAAGAAAAGAGATGTCGAGTGTAATGCATGATGATTTGTTTTGATGTTTTTTTATATGAAAAGATTATGAAATATGATATAATTGTTATATTTTGAAAAAAAATCGAATAAAAAATTATAATTTATAATATAAAATGAAAGAAATATATTATAAAGTATACAGGGGGTGTTTTGAGTATCAATTCGATCTCAGTTTGCAGCATGCTGGGCCGATTGGAAGGGGGCAGCTCCTCCACGAAGCCCAAAGTATTTGCAGTGGTATTGGGCCACAGATCAGCCGATTTCCAATATCTTGGCTGCTTTGTATGATGATGTATATATACTCGAATCCATAACAAATCTTCCCCAGCCCAAATTTCTCAATCGTATGATGATATTCCACCAAATTCGTTCAAATCAAATTCGAAATCGCGTGAATCAAACGGCCAACTCAACGGGAAGAAAAGAAAACCAAAATCTTACCGTTGGAAAGCATATGAAATCTCTAGAATTCTCGGCTTCGTCGACTTCATCAGGTTCGGAATTTTTAGGGTTTTTGATCTCACTTTTGTGTTTGTTCTTCTGATCTAGGGTTTTATCATCAATTTCTAGGGTTTATTGATGGCTTTACTCATTGACTGGTGCTAATCGAGGTTAAACCTTGCTAGCATTGTTCCGGTTTGTTGGTTGGCCGATGTCGTTGTTCTCGCATCTGATGTTGCCACAGAGCTGCTTCCAACTGTAATGCAATCCTTTGCACGTCGTCGTTTTCCTTAGTCTGTTATTCTTTCGGGCAAGACGTTGCGTCTTTTATCGCTTTCATTGTTCTTCTACCATCTTACTGCTGTCATTTGTGTAACGCATTTCTTTACAGGCTTTGTGCTGTTGCTGACAGATACTCTCAAGGTACTGCTATCACTCTTCCATTGTGTCAAGGTAATCACTCTCAACACCTAACATATAGCATAGGGGTTCTCTGCTGTCGTAAATGGACAGCACCCATGTTGGCCAGCCTTGCAGGTTTTTTTTCCCCCTAACACATTATTTCTCTCAATGGTTGAGATGGGAGTCAGCAATGGGACAGCATCATAATCAACAGTGGAGGATCCCAGGGCCAACATATACTTGGGTACTTTTCTCTCCTCCTCAAACCCGTAACAATTTCTTGCCTGCTCCGCAACAGAAACCATTTTCCCTCAGTTAATACCCTAAACACATATATGTAGTATTCCACAAATGCATCCAACTGCGATTGTAACGAATTAATTAAGCTTATACACTCGAAGGGTAGGGAATATTTATACGGTCTAACTTGGCAAATTCTCTAAATGGAGAGAATAGGAACTAGGAATTTGGAGCACCTTTTCTTTCTCTGTCCTTGCATTACCATAATAGTCATTTTTCTATCTATTCGATACTAGATAATACACTTAGATTGGTTTGGGAATGATTTATTTATTATTTATTTATTAATATTTGATCTAAACCAATCAAACCAATTATGTTTATGGAATTAGTTGAAGTTCAAGTCATTCAAAATATGTTCAAGACTGGGAACAGACAGAAGAGTATAGCATCAGAAATACAGTAAACGATTAATTTTTCAACTCCTAGTATCATGGCGTAGAGTTAGGGACAAATGTGACTGTACCTAACTTAACCGTTTAACCTGCCCTAACCACATTGCAAGAAATCTTTAGTGCTGATTATTTAATTGAAATTGCGTTAATTGCGAGGACAATCAACTCAAAAATGCATGTGCAATTAAATTGTCATTAGTTATTTAATTGGTTTTAGTTTTGAATTCAGAATTTTTAATGTGGTATTTTTTTTAAATGATGAAGAAGTCGTCCTTAGTAGAGATCAAATTATCAAGTGAAAAATGTTTTTGCAATTTAAAAATAATTTTTTTATCAATGAATAGCTTGCTATGCTGATTTGTACGTAGATTAAACTATTATAAAATTATAGAAAACAACAAATCAGATGCAAAGATACTTGCATTTTGTGTAATTTATTTAGATAATAAGAATATTTTTAAAAAACGCTGATGAATAATGAAATTATACCATGAACTTTATCGCACCTAAAATGTGATTACTTCATACTCAAGATTTTATAGTACAAAGAAAGAACCATGTGGAAATATCAAATCACAAATGCAATTCAATGAATATAGTCAGAAGTGAAAGAACATAAATGGTTTGTGAAGAAAAAACCATGTGTTCATCATCGGGCCGCAAAGTACATTGGGTGGGTTTGGTTCAAGGGTTGGATAGATGGGATTAAACTATTAATCCGTTTTAATAGGGTATTTCATGTTTGTTTTGGCTTTTAAGGTTCATGGGGTGAGGATTAGTTATCACACCTAATTAATTTCTTGACTAATCACTGAAGGAGAGGAGGTGATAATTAATCCTGGACTAATAGTATCATTGGACTAGGATGTTTGTATAAAAAATAGTTCAATTTAATCTTATCATGTGTTTGTTTAATGATTTAGACTTTGGAATGGAGTGAGTTATTCTATTGTGAGTATTAGTCTGGCTGCAAAACAAACACATCATAGAAAAAATCTAGAGATCAACAATTCTATGATAAATCGTTAATTGATTAATAATTGTTAATACGAATGATCTCGCCTAATGCTATCATCAAAACAAACACATACATTGAGGTTTTTTTATTGTTCATCGATAATTTGAAAACTTTTTTTTTTCTTTTTTCTTCGATTTTCAATATGTAATCACTATTGTTTCTTTATATTGTGTATTGATCTTTATATTGTGAAAAAAGATGTACAGTTAGTTATGGTTATGAGATAATTTGAGCGTTGCTCTTCTTTTCCATCTTGTTCGACGGTGAAAAAAAAAAACATTTTTTTAATGAATTAAAACAAATGCACCGAAAACCGCTATTCCGACATTCCCCAACAAAAGGAGGGAGAGGGCGGCCCAGGCGGCCCATGGAATGATCCATGATCGTAGGGCCCATCACGTTGGGCATCACATGCATTCTCAGCCCTTTGCCTCGTGGGATGGATTGGAACTGTCCATTTTTTGTCATCTCCAAATAAAAAGATTTAAAAACAAGATAGAAACATTGTGGACGTGGATCCTCTGTTGTAATTAAAACATAACGGATGTGTAGCGTAGCGATCTTCATCATCAGATCTCATCATAAAGCTGTACAAATATACAATCACGAGCTTAAAACGGGTAATAGTTAGATTGGACGGTGGAGATTGATGCATTTGCATCTCTACCGTTCTTTGACAGCAGAGGATCGGAATTGTAGTGTCAAATAACGCATCAAACTACTTGATCGGAAACTCTTTATATGATAAGTTGA
Organism: Drosera capensis; assembly: GCA_001925005.1. Lineage (NCBI taxonomy): Eukaryota > Viridiplantae > Streptophyta > Magnoliopsida > Caryophyllales > Droseraceae > Drosera > Drosera capensis. The sequence continues at coordinate 7,510 of LIEC01006585.1, forward strand.
GTTTAGGGTGCTTAGCATCAATAATTTGATTAGCCGATAAGGGGAGTACATCTGTAATAGTGTAGAAGAGGATGCTCATACCATCATTCAGTAAGAAGACGAACAATTGGTCCATGTTATTGTGTTCGATCGCTGTCAAGTAATCAAGGAAGATCTATTTGATGTTGTCATGTATGAACAGATAATCTCGTATGGTCGCGAAAACTGTCATTGTTGTTCGTCCATCTTTTTCATAAGTGTCATATTTATTAAAGATTTGTGATATTTACATAAAAGGGTAATCTGAAAGCAACTCATGTCATTTAAGTGAAAAAAATCTGAAAGCAACTCATGGGTACTTCAGAAAACCTGAAAATCAACGGTATTAATTGCTTCAAATATCAATCACTTGATAAAATCTTAAACTTGTATCGAGTTGATTTAGTCTGGGCAGATCTCAACCTGCAACATGTATGGCACATTAGTGATGAGTGGGACATAAGTAATGTAGATTTGTTGATTTCCTGCTTGTACTACTACCTATGGGCTATGGGGTTGATACCAAGGTCTCAGATAACCATATTTCTATAATAATTATTTATTTCGTCACAAATTAAATACAACGTTTTGATTTGGAAATTTATCGAGATAGATTTTAATTTTCGTCGCGGAACGATAAAACATCATTTTTCGTAAAATTATCGTGAAACGTAAATGATAGTTTAGGTTATATACTTAAGCTTAAGATCAATGACGTAATTTTCTTACGTCGGTAAGATGAATAACAAAATTTCTCAAAGTACATGTTAAACAATGCAAAAAAATAAAAAATTAAATCATAGAGATTATATTATTTATCTTTTTTTAATATTTTATATTTGACGAGATTATATAAATTATTATTTTTGTCTATATAATATACAAGACACAAAAAAATGTACTGATTTCGATGAAAAGGGAAAAAGGAACCAAACGACCCATGCATGTTCTTTGCCCCTCATGATCACATGACATTGATTGATATGCAAACTTACCCTTTGACTCCAACTTTTCTTTGCATAATTTGCTTCATACCATAGGAATTTCTTTAACTTATGATTTATACCACACCAAATTTGTGCAAGATCCATGCAAGTATATGTTACTGATAGTAACATTGGCAAAGTATTTGCGTATCAAATGCCCCTACAGAAAGGAATAATATCTCCGTTGTTTGTCTTTGCATTTGCTGTAAAAATAAAAGCAAAAAATTATTCCACATCCATTCAACTTTGAGATTTCAATACCAGCATAGTGCACAGAGGTGAGGAGGGAATGAATATCCTGCCATAAGAATACAGAAAAAGTTTTCAATTAAAAAAAGGAGCAAAACCAAAATCATTGATTCAGACGTCATATGGCTCAGATTCAATTGAATACTAAGTATAACTGACATGAACGAATGGGTAGCCAAATCCAAGACAATGACATAACTGCGTAAAAACTTCTTTAACTGAACGATGATTGTTTCTCTTTTAGTTATGTTCTTTAGTTTCCTTTCCATTTGAAACTAAAATATAACAACATGCAACATCCTCTCTTGACATATCATGAGGTGTCCATGGATCTTGTTGATTTAAATTACATATTAGATTTATACCACATCCAACTTTAATTTGGATTTATACCGCAGCCAAATCTCAAAGTTTTTCTGTACATTTGATTTATACCACATCCAACTTTTGGTAGGTAAATTATATTTACCTTTTTTTTTTTCATTTCAACTTTAATTCTTAATCAAACATTCATTTATGTCTACATATTTTTTAATTCCTAATCACACATAATATTCCAAAAATAAAAATGTTGCAAAAAATTTGGGATATCCATAAATAACAAAATGATGCAAATTATATGAGACGGAAAAAATACTACATACATCGCAATGAAGTACGAATGCATAAACTTGGGAGTTAGGAGATTTCTAGAAAAGAGAACATTATTTTTCCATTTCAAATCCTTTGGTATTGATCTAGAAAGTAGAAACATAGATTGGACTTTTTAATTGCCTTTGTAAATACATCCATCCGACGTTTCAATACATCGTAATCATTCACTGCATTCAGCCACCTTTTCGTTTTTAAAACATTATAACCCAAACTTTTAAATATTCCCTCGTCCCATTAGACTTGCAATGTCCACAAATATAAGTGATGATGTTATTCATGATACGATTCGTCTATAAAACGATCAAACATTATTTTAGAGAGAGTTGTCATAAAACATTACTGATAGTTTAATAAAAATTTGGACCATTTCTCGATTTATGTGTGCCATCCTTTCCAATTTTATCAGAGGTCTCCGAACGTAAAATGATAGGTCTGGGAGATTTGGTGTGAGTGCCTGGATTAGTGAGGCGTGCAGTTTGTTTTTCCTGTGAGCTTGAGGGACTTATTCGAGGAATGGTGAAATGTTTCGATGGGAAAATTTAAGAGAAAGATTTGGATCTTTTTGTTCTTTGTCATTGTTTAGCCGATTTGGGTTTTTTCCGCAATGAAGTTGTGTTTGATAACAAAGAACCAAGGTGATATTGATGTGATTATGGTTTTGGATTAAGAACCAGGATTCCTGTCAAAATTTTGGACAGCATGAAAATCCAACCACAAAAAAAAATCAAGGATAATTTTTTTTTTGTTTTTTGTTTTTAGTCCTTGGATTAAATGGTGGTGGCCGGATTTATCTATCAGCAGCTCTATTTTTATTCATAATAAGCGGCTTATTCATGAGGTTTGCAGTTCGTGGAAGCGTACGGCTGATCGTTTGATCTGAAGTGAATCTAGATAAGAGGCACTCATGCTGTTTTACGTGCTGCTATCTTTGTATTTTGTTGGAGTTATGTTCGTTTGTTTTGTCTTCTTTTAAGTGGTGAAATGGTTGACTCTATTCTGCTTTGAGGATCATGTTTTGAATTTTGATCCTTTGAGGATCATGCTTTGAATTTTGATCCTTTGAGGATCATGTTTTGATCCTGTGTGATCACACCAACTATAACTCCAATCCTATAAAAAATAATAGAATAGTTTAAGTCATAATAGTGTTAGTGACGTAATTTTCTTATATCATTAAGATAAATAACAAAAACTATCAAAATATATATTGAATAATACAATGATAATATAACGTTATAATTTTAATAATTTGAATGGGTCGAGGGAGTAAAATCGTAATGCACTCCAAACATATATGAGAGGTATAGCTACATGTATGACCTACATTTTACCCAAATAGAATTTGCTTAATTTTCCTTCATTGTGAGTTTCAACCATCTCTCTCCAACTCCTATAAATAGAGGTATCCATCCCATTCCTTTGCTCACACCCATTGCTCATATCACTGAGGAAACAGAGAAATCAAAACAGAGCAGAGTTGAGAAAAACAAAGATGGTGAACTTCCCAGTTATTGACCTTGGGAAACTTGATGGTGAAGGAAGGAGTTTCACCATGGAGCTCATCAAAGATGCCTGTGAGAATTGGGGATTCTTTGAGGTAACATGATCAATCAAATGCTCAAACCCATAACACTCCTTCCTCTTTCTTTATAATATGTCTCTTGCTTGAACCATAGTTATCGGATTCTCTAACTCCTACATATATAACTTAACTACATTGAATAAATGTCATAAGTAAAAGGTTGAGTAGATAATATGACGTTTTTCTTGTAATTAACTCTAGAATTTCTTATCTTGTAAATAGTCTAAGTTGAAGAGCAACATGCCGGTTTATATACATCTATTTCCTTGTAATTCTTTTGTCATTGTATTTTTTGTGTGATTAATGCAGTTGGTGAATCATGGGATATCATATGAGTTGATGGACACAGTGGAGAGGATGACAAAGGAGCATTACAAGAAATGCATGGAGGAAAAGTTCAAGGAAATGGTGGCAACCAAGGGCCTAGAGAATGCAAAATCCGAGATCAACGACGTCGACTGGGAGAGCACATTCTTCCTTCGTCATCTCCCTGTCTCCAACATCACCGAAATCCCTGATCTCGATGATTCCTACAGGTACACGCTTCAAGATCATAGCAACCATCATCCGTTCCCCGACACTTTTGGTCTCTATCATTTCTTGCTCATGTCATATGTTCTTGTAGGGATGTGATGAGTTACTTTGCAAAGGAGATAGAGAACCTAGCAGAGCAAATGCTGGACTTGTTTTGTGAGAACCTTGGCCTAGAAAAAGGGTACCTGAAAAGGGTATTTTATGGGGCAAATGGTCCTACATTTGGGACTAAAGTGAGCAACTATCCACCATGTCCTAAACCAGAGCTCATCAAGGGACTTAGAGCTCACACTGATGCCGGTGGCATTATACTTTTGTTCCAAGATGACAAGGTCAGTGGACTTCAGCTTCTGAAAGATGGTGAATGGATTGATGTTCCTCCCATGAAGCACTCCATTGTCATCAACTTGGGTGACCAACTTGAGGTACTTCCTTAATTAACTTATTTTTAGATAGTCGAGATACTTTCTCGATCAGACTGGAATTACCGGTGTTATAGTCAAGACAACAAAGTTTATTATCCGAACAGTTACATATTGGCGATCAAGTTATAACCATCAATCATGAGGGCTTGGAACAAACTTGTGTGAAAAAGTGCCACAAAAAATTGACATTACCTTCATTAAAAAAGAATGTGTTTTTTTTTCTACCTAAGTGCAATATCCAATTGATTCTTATAACATGAGTTGTGTTCAATTGATCCCTTAGGTTATCACGAATGGAAAGTACAAGAGCATAGAGCATCGCGTGATAGCTCAGCCAGACGGCAACAGGATGTCCATTGCATCATTCTATAACCCGGGAAGCGATGCTGTGATCTACCCTGCTCCCGAGCTGTTGGAGAAAGAGAAGGAGAAGAACACGACTTATCCAAAGTTCGTGTTCGAGGACTACATGAAGCTCTACGCTGGTCTGAAGTTCCAAGCAAAGGAACCGAGATTCGAAGCCATGAAAGCAATGGGAAGTGGTACCAAGTTGGCTCCTATTTCGACTGCCTAAACCGTGATTAACCACAAAATCCCTGATCAAGGACAATATTATAGTTAAAGTCCTTTGGTTGGTGTGATTTAGTCAGAAGTCTTTGAAGTATTGTGTGTAAGAGTTAATCGGTCGCCCAATGTTACGTAACATTTGGGGCTTGATACCTCTATCGTGTCAATAATCATGAATGTCTTGATGATTCTACAATAAACTTCAATAGTGCCTTAGTGGTGGGAACGATAAGTTGCTATGTGGATATCGACTTCTGCATATCTACATAGTAGTCTATGAAAACATGTACATGTTTTCTTCGAGTTGCCACACTATTATCTATTGGTGATTGTAATAATGTATGATATCATATTTGAATAAATGTCCTTTTTTGGCTTCATGTATTTTTGTTAAGCATTCTTTTGTTTCTATTGATGTGGTGCTTGTTCTTGTATAACATATTTGGTTCAGTAGAAAGTGAATAAACCAGTGACACATATATGAGATTGAAAATGATACATGAGTAGTTTTTTTTTTACCATTAAAACAGTAATGATTTTTAACGTTCATAAATGTTATGTGAAAAACATCCAATTAAACGCGTCAAACACATAGTAGTTGCAACCACGAACTATAAGATTTGAGCTGTATATTTTAATCAACGGATTTATCACTCAATCAATCAAGATATATCATAGTATTTGATTTGATAAGGAGTCAACAATATTTCACATGGAGATGCATATGCAACATAATTTGCTTGGTGCATGTAGGTGGACCATAATGATTAAATGATACTTATTATATTACAAGTCAACATTATAATCAAAATAATAGGACTAGATGAGTTGATCCATTCCTTGCCACCCTCCATAATCCGTGGAGATAGGAATGTCAATTAGCCTAATCATATACTCTAATCATGATCATTAACGACAAATCCAAATGTCAACTCAACATAAAATGATCCTTTTATAGTTGACAATGATAGTAACTGATTAACAGAAGTGATTATAATAAAGCACGTGTTCACCCTTTGATTAAGAATGAGTTTATCCAAGTTGTAGTTCATTAGGGTCAGCTTAATCATGATTAGGCAGATTAGAAGCAGCAATCTAATCAAAACTTAGCACAAACCTATTTTTAACATATTGTGTGGTAATCGTGTGCGAGATTTTATTTCCAATAATACTACCTTCTGAGATTTTATTCCCAATATAATATCCAAAGTCTTCCTCCGAAGAATTTCTTAACAAAAATCTGGACATAATGGTTTAATCGAACACAATCAACAATACAAATTTTGGCCAATATCATAAGTCAATAAAACATCATTTTTAGAAAAATTAATATAAAACAACAAACAATAATAATTTAAGTTTTATATACTTCAATCTTAAATTAATGATGTAATTTTTTACATTAGTCTTGTCTTCAAATAGGTATGGAACAAACATTTTGAGTACTAATCCTGGAAAACAAAACCAGAGCATCACAAATATCACACAAAGTTCAGATAGTTTCCAAGTTCACATCTTTTCTATCACTCTGAAGAACATATCTGAAGTGAAGAGCCACGCTCAGACAAACCAGAGCGATCGTCTCGGCAAGCTTCTGTTGTGGGATTGTATGTCTTGGTATATTCTACACGTACTCTGAGCCACACGAAACCGAAGAAATCAATCGAGAGATTCATATAGTCACACTTAGAGTTGTAAGTTTCCTGCATTTAAGGATCACTGAGAGCCCTGAGGCGCTATCAACATTCTTCATAGCACAAACTACTCCTATAGAAATAAAATACTCAGGAGTAAAAGTTTACACTGTATTATTCAATCCCCATAATTTTAAGGGCATCCTATACCAGTAGTTCTTTGAAGACTATATGGAAGAGTAGCACCGACATGCTACGATGTAGAAGCATAAAATTCACTTCAAGTGAACCTCAGAGGTCAGCATCCAGGCCATTCGATACCTCGCAGCTCGGTTTGTTCAGCGATCCTTTCTTTCATGTTGTTCAGGTTCTGACTGATAAAGATCCCTCAACTCAGCTTCTTGATAATGCGAAAGGAATCCTCGACTTTTCTTGTATTTGAGTTCACAAACTGCAGAGAACACATGCCGTCATTAGTACATAGAATTTCACCCAACCAATGGCAAAATAACTCCACAAGAAATGCCAAGAAAAAACCGACCAACACAAACTGCAAACATGTGTAGGGTGAATGTGAAAATACGTTGTCAGATTATATCAATTTCCCTTTATGTGGTTCGAAAATGACTTATGCGTATGCTACCCAACCTCGAATTTCAGCTGATTTCGTTTTGCGTGTATTCTAGAATAACCAAACTGAGATATCCTCGACAAACTCCAGCTTTGTGCCTGCCAAAACACAAAAAAACAAAAGTTTTGCCTCGTTCACAATTTTCCTAGCTTGGGAGCCATTTAGGGAGGCAAGAGCTAACCAACTTACCAGAGGAAAAAAGTTATCCAGACTGAAGCCCGCCATTCCGATTACAGCTTGGATCGGAGCTGTGTAGTTGCTATGATCATACGTGTCGACACCATCAGCACCTTTCACAGGCATCGCCTTACACTTGCCCTTGTATACAGCACAAGTTCTCTCGTAGTTGTGAACATGTCCGAAGAGCACCAAGTCAACCTGTTTCGAATGGAAAACCGGTTGATAACACGAAAAGGGAAATACAAAATACAGAAATGAAATCAAGATAGTCAAAGTAACTTGCATACCTTGCTGGCTAGCAGAAGTGGCTCCACGGATTGTGTAAAACGGAGGTCAACACTGAAGAGTGCAGCATCACAAGATGTATACATCGGTCTATGTCTGTCATTCATAAGGAAGCACTTAAAGCGAGTAATTCACGAAGACGCACAATGACTAGGAAAATAAGGACAATCTTTTCCAGGAGATTTTTCAGCAACCAATGCAGTTTCTTCTCAGTCAGCATATATTATGCTTAAACATTCCGAGTTCATAAGCGCGGAGAGGACTAACGACTTATTGTTTACCCAAATTCAACTTACCCAGCAAAGACCAGCCAAGGGGTTCTCGATCGATCAACAGAATCCATGTCAGATTTAAGCCACTTATACTGTCACAAAATAAAACATGTATGCCATTAGATGGCGAGAGGCCACTTGATGTCCACGTTAGAGGAGAATCATGTATTCCAATAAACAACCAAATGCAAACCTGCTCTGAGTTGGGTGTCCAATCATGCTCCGTGGACATTACGGTGAAGTGAACACTCCCTTGTTCTATAGAGTACCAAGGTTTGTCTTTTGCCGCAGTTGGCATTGGAAAATATGTCTCGTACGGAACACCACATTCTCCACCAGAATCAGGCGTCGGATAAACCGACCCTGAATTCACATAGTCCCTACACGAATAAGATGTTTCGCTACCATTAGTCCATTTTGCACAATTTTTGTATAACATAAACTGTAGAGGTTCGTTTCATAAAAGGTTTCGAAGATAAGGGATTAGTGAGACACAAGCTAACCTTTCATGATTGCCAATGGCGGTCATGTAAGGAACATGGGACGCCACATGTGCAATAGATTGAAGGAAGTAATCCCACTCAACCAAAAAGCCAGTCGCATAACTTATGTCACCGATGTGAAATACAGTGTCCACATTGCCAGCAGCAACTTCATCAGCCATAGCTTTTGTCACTGAAATTGATCCCGGCTATATACAGCAGTGCAAAGAGGGATCAATAAAAGTAAGTCCGAGAGTCAATAGAGGACCAACTACAGCTTTCATATACCCAGGAAATAACATACTCCTGCAGAACTACAAACTACAGACCTGAATATAATGCTCCACGGACGAATCAAGAGGAGCCTTTCCCATGTCACCGAATCCTATAATTCTCACTTCATCTGTTCCTCCAGCAGGTGGGGTTCTAAAGTGTAGATGATCGCTCCAACCAACAGAATCGCTGCGTCATGAAGATAACTTTAATAATTTGTGGTTAAACAATCGTTCAATCAACGGAGGAATTTTTAACCAAATAAATGTAGGCGACCCATAAACTACATTCTCTAGCATCACGACAATAGTTCGATATCTATTGCTATGCTTCTTAGCTGATGTCTTGCCTAAGATTCTCAACAGACATTGAATGATTACCTTCCATACTTGTATGAATAACTTGTCGAAGGTTTAAGGCCCTTCATAACAGCCGAGTGAATATACCCTGGGTCATGCCACCCGAAGTCTTTTGCTGGGCTCGGAAGCAGAGAAGCTATCCAATTGAAATGACACGTTAGAAGTTAGATTAGTAAGTAGAGCACCAACAACATAAAGAACTCCGACAGCATTAAATCGAACAGAAAACTTTTTCCATTCCCGAAAAAAGGGGGAAAAAAACACATGAGAAGGCTTTCCCAAGTGAATTCAATTTTATTTATTTTTTTCCAATTTGCATTATGAAGTTTACAGGAAAAAGAAGCACTATGGGCAGCATGGGGAGTTGTTTTTTCGAACACGACAGAAGGCTTGAAGATGACCTCAACTAAACAACATGAGATGAGACAATCATTCAGGAAGAAAAGGAAAATCGACAAAGAGAAAGATTACCCGTTCAAACAATTTCATTCAGTTCTAGCATCTTACTAGAGGAAAAATAGTTGGATGGGGCGACTTACTGCACATATCATTTTGAGTAAATGTAGTAACAATCGACTTCTGCGATTCACCATCTCCATAGAAAACTTGTTGCGGAGCCTTATCTCCGCTCACCCAAGTTAATCTCATCTGCAAGATTCACCATTCAAATCCAAAAATCTAACTTCATTGAATAACTGCTGAAAATTTTCACCTTCGCATGAGTTTATTATTACTAGGTTCGTCAATGTCAAACACCTGTCTGGTGATCAGCATGTGCCATACTCGAGTGAAGTAAATGCTTTTGTTACAGTACCTCAAGTGCACTTTGAATACATATTAGCTGGGCCCTATGCATAATTTTCTCCAACTATTCCTTGCAGTGTATCTAACAACGGTAATTAGTTAGCTACTTAACCATACACTACAATAAAGGTATATAGTGCTTGATCAGCATAATCCATCAAGCCACTACAGTCCTTCGAATCAAACCCAGGCAATGCAATCTTCGTCAAGTAACTCGAGCATACAAACTTATATTCCAACTGTCCCCTTCAAGCTTAATGTGCTTAGTGTCCTGTGAAACTATTATGAGAAATAAAGTTCCTCACACCTAGTCCTGAAGCTCAAACCAAACACCACACTTGCCTATAGTATTTACTGCCATTTTCTACCTCTACCCACGCAGAATCTTATCATACCCGACGACCCATTTTGGAAGGCAATGGAAAGGATACAGTATGACCACTAAGAACCCAGCGGGGTTGATCCTCCAATCTTATGCACTTATTCGACAAATTATTCAGCCACTTCAAAACTTAAAAGGAACTAAAATTGTTTCTTCATATTTCTCAATGACACAAATCAACATCCGTTTATTTAGTTTGTATATAGAACACCATCACCTTACCATAACAAATTTTACTAAAGCAAATTAATCAAGCAGATAGAACATCAAGTGAACTTACTGAAGTGGATGTCGAATCTATGCTTGATAAATGTCCATATAATGGCTTGTTTGGGTTGGAAAACTTAAGCGGCTTGGTCCTCTTCAAAATGCAAGGATTATCGAAGCCACCGCTAAAGAGCACAAACTCGATGTCGGTTCTTATGTTGATGACATGAAAAGTGACAGAGGCAGCACAAGTTCTAACCAAGCAAAAGGGGCCCAAGTGCTTCTTGCAGTCTGTCTTCTTGCAGCTTAAGTATCCTGGATCATTCTTCAAGTAGGCTGCCTACAGTTCCCAACAAGAGACCCAAGCAGAATTAAAGGACAAGAACACACTCAGTACATGATGTGCAAGTGCCTCGAGACTGGTTTTGGTGCTTCATTTCACAAGCATGAAAATTTTCAAATTTCTAGCGTGATATATCAACAAGATTAATAATTAGATGTATTTCTTCACTGATCTAAAACAAGCACCATGAAAAAGAAATAATATAAAAAAGCAGATGGAGAACTTGTTGTTAATGGACGGGGAGGCATGCAAGATCATATCCTGTTTCGTCCTCGTCATTAATGGAAGAACTTGTTCCAAAATAACAAATGGCAGTCCTATTTTTCTTGGGAAGGCATCTTGTTCCTCCACTAAACAAGCTTAAAGAATTATTTTACAGTTATGGTCATGCTCGTAATGGTAACACCCACGCAATTATTCTTTTAAGAGCTCTTAGCTTCACCAAACAAAAAGTTAAAGCATAATGATAAGCTCTAACTTAGTATTTATACTTTGCAGAACAGTACCTTGACGGGATAATGGCAAAGAAGGGGCAGATCAGCGAGGTCACCAGTCTGCTTGTATAGTATCCAGTTTAAAGGACAAGCATCCACACTACAAACAAAAAATTCCGTACTTCAGGATTTGAAACATAGCATATAGCATGAGATGTGCTGGTTTTTCATCACTTCTTCAGCCAGAGCATCACTTTAATGGACAAAATACTTCCAATAAGCGCATGCATAGAAATTTACAGGAAAAAACCTGATCACGAAACCAACAAATTGCTTATATAAAATACATCTCTATGTCCTTACTTGGAGTGCGAGGGGGATATCATGGCGACCCATTCATTCCCGGATGGGTTCGAGATACCACTAATGGTGACAGTTATGTTTTGCTCATCCGAAATTGTCGAAATTCGGCCAACACTAATATCAACATAAGGACCCACACTCGAACAATCTTTCAAAGACCTCCTGTTTAGGGTTCGGAACTGAGATATCGGCGTGTGGTTATTATGATGGTCAGTTCTATTCGGATCAAATCCTTCAAGAAAAGGACGGACAGGATGTGAGCTTGTTAAAGCCAAAAAACTTAACAAGAAAAAAGCGATCATCATCATCCCATCAATTGAAGACGCTGTAAACATGAATTCTCCGTTTCCCAGAGGGAACCCAAGATGAGTTATACTTTCTCCTTAACTTGAATATGTTGAAGTGGTAATGTTTGTTGATTTGCTGGATTTCCTCCAAGTTGAGAGAGAAAAAAAAAATGAAATGAAAATGGAGGATCTTTCTTCACGCATGAAACAAAATTTGCAAAATGTGAGCTAGTCAGTCCATTTACACAAGGGGTCACATGATTCATATTTGCAAACAAAGCTTCAAGAGGTGGTAGTTATATAAGTAGAAACTGATTGGCTACAAAAATACAGCAATACTGAGGGAAAAAAATAATACAAATAAAAAGGCAGAAAAGAAAACAAGATGAATGTGAAACGAATCATGCTATTTTTCCATTTTGTTGCATTATGGATAGCAGTATAGGGTAAGTCTCGCAATAAAGCAAACGTAGGTGAAGGAAACCTTATGAAAATATCAATTTTGAATGGTCCAGAATAGAATATCTGCCCGTGGTATTAGGTAATTAGCCCAAAATTGAGATAACCCATGGAAAATTAATTATCTCTATCAAGCCGTGGTGCGCAACCTCAACAAAATGTGGATGCTTCGAACATTGAATACTACTTACTACACTTACTAAGTTCTACACGAGTATCTACGACTATTCCTGGATAAGTGACATCAAATATTCAAATTTATAATTTCTACACAAGTATCTACGAAAATCCTGGTTAAGTGACATGAAATTCATAATCTACACAAGTATCTACAAATATTATGGTAAGTGACATCAAAATCATAAGCTCTACACCAGTATCGACAAATATCCTGGAAAAGGACAATAAAATCTCTTCTCAATGGCCATCACGTCTTTCACTCACGCCAGATAAAAATAGATTGTTTGGACTAATGCTCTTGGAAACAAAAATCAGGCAAAAACAGAAAATCAATAGTTTCGACTATTAAAAACACTAAACATGATTTACTGGAAAATAAAAAAGGGAATACCAAGTCAAGTGAAAACAAAGGCTAAAAGTAAAACATACTACACTACATTACGTTACATTATTCCATTTTGCCATTTTGAACCAGAAAATGATATCAAACAGTTTTTCCTTCGATTTTAAAACAAACACGGATGTTGCCACATAGATGCTCAAGTTCTTTCATGTGCCTAACTTCATATTTTTTTTACAATTCATTGATGAGAATGTCCGTGTTGACATGCAATTAAACTAAGCCATTGTCACCATTAAAGATCCGACAGAGAACCTCGGTGAAGCTTTTATACAGGGTTCGCATAATCAGCTGACTCAGTCGATTCATAAACGATTGATCGGTTCCCTCATTCTCTCATTTGCACAACCTATAAATTTTTTTGGTCATCATTCGCATCAAAATACCGTAACCTACAAGGAAAAATATACAACAGAAATTCAATCAACAAAATACCTCCTCCTCTTCCCCGCGAATCGTACTCTCGCTCTCCTGTGCAAGATATTCCCCCAACATCTCAATCTCTCACAGTCAACAACATTCGCCTCGACACAATTCGGCCTGGTCTCGCCCGAACTCTGCTCCGCTAACCCTAACCTAATCGGAAAGGCCGCGGTGTTGAGCAAACGAGACTGTAGCCATATTTTCTCGACTATGAAAAAATAAAATAAAAAATCTTGTAGGATATATTAGTCTGCACAGTTTAATATTGATTTTTAAAATGAAAAAAAAAATATTATGATATATCTTGTGTCTAGTAAAAATTAATAATGAAGATTAAAATAAAGTGATGAATGAGTATTGAAATTTCAGCCAAATTGAAAATAATGGATCTGTTAGAGGTTGGACGTTCTTCTCAAGATAATCTTCCTTGTAAGTTTTAATCTTGATTGTTAAATTTAATTACACATATCTAAATTCAAGTTTGCATGTGTCAAGACACATATTCGTCAAGTCCTCCTAAAATTGTAAAAAATAAAAAAATTATAAAGAAAATCAAAATCATTTCATAACATAAAATGATTTTTATAGAAGAATTCTTGAATGTTGTATTCAACTGATACAATAAACAATAAAAATTATAATTTTAGTTTTGAGTTTTTTTTTTAGTTTCATCCGAGAAACAGAAACGCTATTATTTTATCAGGAAGTGAAACGAAAACAGAAAACAACAACATCAACCAACAACTTAAAAAAATTAGAGATTTCGAAATTTGTATTAGTTGATGAACATAATTTTTGTTATACATGAACATATTTCAAACAAGGGGAAATGAGATGGTGCACTAGTAGCTAAGTTTGTTATTGTAGGCTTTCCTCTTGTGCATGTTTCTTTTCTTAAACATTTGTTCAAATTTTAATTCAACTTTATTAATTTTTTAATTTTTTTAATGAAAATTGATCTGTAACAATTTATTCAGTTCTGCATGCCTTATTTATATTTAAGAAAATTATTTTTTGATTTGTCAAATCCCGATAAAGATATAAGAAAAAGATTACTTATCATTCAACTGGTTAAGTTTTCTTGACGACATGATAAAAGACACTAAGTTTTTCAAATATAAAGAGGTAAGAAATGATTCTAATCAAGTTAATCATAAGTTTTGGAAAACCAATTTCATTGTCGAATGTGTAAATCATAACATCATGAATAGTCGAGAAGAATTAACAGTTGATCACAATCCAATTATAACGATACAGACAAAACTTCTCGAAGCTTCGATAGAAGAAAATGACGCCTTAGTTAAGCACCTATGCACGTACATGTCATCAAATAACTAGACAATGGCCTCATTAATATATGCCGCCACAACAAGGATTAGATTAAGAAAACTTCTAAGATGTATATCTATCAAAAAATGTAGACCACATATATAAGATAGGAATTACAAACAATTGTGCGGTTAAGAAAGTTTAGGTTAGTGATAATTTTGTTTGGTAGAAAGTTAGTGATAACTTAATAAATTCGTTACTACAAGTTTCTAAAACAGGCAACAGTTTTATGTTGTTCTGATAAAAATCTGTGCCGCCAAACCAATAGGATTGCAGGAGACTTTTATAATTCGAGACAAATCGAGAGAAACCAAGGGCATAAACAGACAAGAAGATATGATCGTGTATGATATGACTGATGATGAATGATATGCACCTGCATATAAGTGTGTTTTATTTTATTTTCTCTCTCTTTTTTGAGACGAAACCTGCATATAAGTGTTGGTTTTAAGCATATTTTTTCATAAAGATGGAAGCTTTCGCATTCATATATTGAATAAACTTCTGTCCACGTCAATTGGACCTAAGTACTATTTGTAGCAAGCAATTTTACTTTATTAATGATACATGTATATATATACCTCAGTTCTAATCATTACAAAATAAATTTAGATTTATTATCTTAATTAAATACAGATATATGTTATTGAAATGATTCAGAATCTATATATTTATAATACTCTCATTGAATATATTTATAAATTAAACACAACCTTATTGAATTTAGTAGTACTTCTTAAGCTATATATGCCCATTGGGCTTTCTTAAGGAGAGGAGTATAAAATTAGAAGTTATGTAGGATATGATATGAGTTGAGCATTAGTCAACAAGTACTATATATATATATGGGAAGTGCATGGCGAGCTGCAAATCCGATATGAAATTTTGTACTAGTTTCAAAAACATTGAGTCAGCTTAACTGTATGCTGGCTGCTAGTCAAATCTCTTGCTTATTCTCAAATTTGATGTTCATATGTCGCCTATTCTCAAAATGTTATAATGTTGGTACGAAATGTCCAGTTAAATTTTGACTCTAGTTGTAGAACAAATAAGCATTATGGTCTACATATTCATCATGCAATAGTATTACAGTCTGAAAAAGTTATTCTTTGTTCCTTAATCTTGATGTTATTATTAGGATAGACCCTTTTGGCGATCATTTATATATCCATTTATTCATTTGGCGTTATTCTAATTAAGGTATTGACAAATAATTAACCCTAGTTATATTACTGATTTGCAAGTCAAATTTGGGCAACCCAATGATGGGAAGATATATGTAAATACAAACCGCCCATGTTTCATTTTTTCCTGAAAATGAATTGCTTGTTTAACCAATATAGACGTGGTGGGTCGATGATGATGAAGTTGGACTGAGAGATTGCCGCCCCTCCAACGCTCTAAAATCTCACTGGCCAAAAGCCACTCAACTCCTCCATTGCTAACACTATGATTTTTTCTGTGTTGTGATGTTGTCTTCTCGATCCCCTTTTTGTTTGCCGTCCAACAAACACTCATTTTGTTTGATAGAGATTGGTTGATGGTCTCGTGGATACATCTATCTCTATGATAGGACAAACGTCTAAGTTGGTGAGTTCAATTAGACTCGAATTCAAATTTAATCGATATTATATTTATATTTAATCGATATTATATTATAAATATAATTTCATAGGAAAAAGAAATCGATCATCATGACTTTGTATGCAAAGCCATTTTCATTAGGTATCAAATAAATTTGAATTGAAATCTAACTATTGCAATGAGAAAAGGAAGGGGAAGAATAAGGCTTTTTCATGTGGAAAACAAACACGTTGAGTGCTAACTACGCCGTCCAACATACACTCACTTTGTGTGACACAGATGAGTTGGTCATTTTATTTTATTGATCTATCCATCTCAGTAACATGATAAAAGATAGTCATTGATGAGCCAATTTGACTCAAATTCAAATTTAATCGATATTATATTATAATATGGATGAGTGATTCTAAAAAGGGGGAAAAAGGGTTTTTTTTTTTTTTTTTTTCATGTGGAAAACAAACACATTGAGTGCTAACTATGCGTAGTGCATATCTCAATCAACAATGAGCCACCAAAATGGACCACTTTTCATCAAACGATACACTATACTGACCACTATACCTAAATTTTCTTATGCAACGTATCATATGCTTAACAAAAGCCTAACATGTATGATTACAAGTCATTTCAGCGCAGAAGATGTTCCTCTTCTTGACGACCATAACAGTAACACTTATGAATAAATTAACCCACAAAGTTCATACTGTATTATAAGTGCATTTAAACATAGAGATAAGATAAGCATGGATGTAAAGAAAAAATAATGATATTGAAAGAGTTTTGTCCTTTTCTTGAAGGGAAAACATTTCTCGTTGATTATTGGTATGCGTATGGTGTTTCCACATCGAGACGTGCTTAGTCGATCAAGCTCCTTGTTCTCAACCTCATCTTCGACCAGAATAGGGCATGCCATCTTCTACAGGAGTACAAGTAATTCAGATTTAAAACATTATACTCCCGTAATATTTCTGAGAATTGAAAAACAAGAAAAGGACGTCGTTTTTCTGTGATCAGAGTTCATCTCTTAAACCCTCCCGAAAAACAAAAGACAGCGACATCATCAAATAACAAACTCCTTCGACCCACAGATCATTGATTTCGTATCCGCATCAATCCCACTCCACTGTATGCCAAACCATATGCTCCCTTCTATACAAAAAAAAAAAAAAAAAAAAAAATACATACTTCTATGACATTTAAAAAAATTAGTACTAGTATTTAACACATACTTATTTTAGTGAATTTCAATCTTATAATAGCACTTAATAATATACTTGATCCTTTCATAATCTCCGTTATAAGAAAATAACATAACTTATCTTACTATTTATATTTCATCATAAATCCAAATAAAATAACATTTTTTTTTTATGTGAGTCAAAATTCATCCCAATAAACCCAAACTAACAATTACATCATTCGTGGACAGAAGGGTGCTAGCTTCGCTTTCATATAAATACCCTACTCCGTGTCTGTATCGTTCCCCTCATTCTCTCTCCCTCTCTCAACCTAACCGAACGCAACACAATCCTCAATACCAAACCCTCCTCTCTTCCCCGCCGCGACCACCATGAAGGTGTTTCCCGACAACGCCCCCACCACCCTCTCCGCCACCCCTGTCATTGACGTTAAAGCTATCGGTGACTCGGATGCGGTGGTGGAGGAGCTGACGGTGTGGAGGAAGTCGTTGTTGTTCGGGTGCGAGGGGTTCACGGTGTACGATCGGAAAGGGAATTTAGTGCATCGAGTGGATGATTACGGTTGCGGTGGAGTGGGATGGAAGGGTGAGATCGTGTTGATGGATTCTGGTGGTGTGCCTTTGCTCACGATCAGACGAAAGGTATGGCGTGGATCTTCGGTGTCGTTTCGTTTAACTTTATTAAGATATGGAGTACAATAATACGTCAGTTGCGATTTTTGATAGAAATGAATCCCATCAAGTTTCACATTCTATTATTGTGATTGAGAATAGATGAAACTCGTTTCATTTTTCTTGAAGTGCGATCTGAGTTCATAGTTTCGATTGATTTTTTGGATTAAGTTGTTGAAATTATGGTTAAGAAATTTGTTATTGGTTAAGAATAGATGACCCTCCCTTGCTATTTCCTCGTTTGGTATAAGTAGATTGAATATAATTTGTTAGATATATGGATGTTCTACCATTAGTTCATATTTTTTACAATATTTGGTATTGGATTAGGTATAATATTGAGGTTCGAATAATTTTTAGTTTTTCAACCATTTCGGTCAAAAATGAATTTCCAATGCTTTTCGTTATGAGCATGACAAGAAGTGTCTAGATCAATGACTATCAGCAGCCCGAGATTCGTGGGAAAACTCACATCGACCATTACCCGATCAACACATCGATTCCTACATCGTAGCACGAAACTGACATGCTACTATTTGTCACATGTTCAATCAACAGAGATTAACCTTGGAAGAAACTTGGCTCGTCTACGAAGGAGAAGTCCCCCGCAATCCTGCCAACCCCACCCCACCACCACTTCTTTCCGTCCGAAAAAATGTGACACTCCTCTCCAGCCCCACCCTCGCTCACGTCACCACCACCACCACCACGACCTCCTTCATCATCGAAGGCTCATATTCAGAACGGAGAGTTGTTGTATACGATAATCACAGACACTGTGTGGTTGAGATTAAGCGAAAGGAGGCGGTTGTTGGTGGAGTTGTATTGGACGTCGATGTTTTTAAGCTGATAGTGAGCCAAGGGTGTGTTGATGCGACGATAGCGATGGGGATCGTGGTTGTTCTTGATCGGATGTTCGGATCTCCTAGCCGTCGACGGATCTCAAAGTGATCATGGGATCGTGGTTTTTCCTGGTTGGTTTTTTTCTCGGTTCAACTTGGTTTTCCAACTTTATTTTTTAACAGGAAAACCAAGGTCGACTCGATGTAGTTACAGTACAGGAATAGATTTTTCATTTTAGGTTTCATTTCCACTGTACGATTCTCACTAGAATCATGTGTAATAGGAATAATCGAATTCGCTATGTTCTTTCATCCTCCATACATCCTACCACGACGAGAACACTTGCCTCAGTGGTTTGATGATGTCATTTGATATGTCTTGGTTGAGGATCACAGTGAATCATATGGCCCTGTATATGTTCGGAAATTGTTCATTTGTGTTGCTCGAATTACTTGATGTTCGTTGTCACATGATCTTTATCAAATTACACTGTGATCTTAACAATTGTAGTGGAACTCCTTTTTCCAAATTACACGCATCTTAACAATGGTAGAGATCTGTACTTGATAGAGTTTTTCCTTGTATTGCAAAGTTCCTTCGGTACATCATCACCAATTAATTATTACAGAAATTATTACAGAAAACATAATAAGGATAATATTTTTTTTTATTTTACACTTGATATGATTATATAAATATGTTACATTGTTTTTACATAACAAATAAGAAACGGGACGTTATAGCATGAAAATATAAATCCTTCATTTCATTGGTCCACTTAACAATGGCGAAACAGGTGTCTATTATATTCCTATTTTGTCCGGACGAATGATGAAACTTTGGAATGGTCCAAGATATTGATTAATATTGCCGCCAAGCTGATTATAGGGTTAATTATGATTCATAATCCAGGTTCATGTTACGTGGCCCATTGCATAGTGGAGTATTTGATACTCGTATTTGACTTCTGTGCTTAATTAATTTAGTTGTATTATCATCCATACATCACCCCTGGTTACTTTGATTATCTGCTACGTGGTTAATTACCTGCTGCATGGGTATTGACACATGGTTACCTTTCCAAGTGCCATAAAATGTTTAATAGTGGTTATAAGTTATTCGGCGGATGGTCAGCTACGTTTTGATTGCTTCGCTCCAAAATAATATAAATTTATTATTTTGATTCGTTTTAAATTATTTATAATGTTTTTATTTTAAAAAAATGTTATATGTTTAGTAATTTAAAAAAATAAAAAAGAAAGATTATATAATTCAGAGTTAGAGTTGACTGATGAAAAAGATAGATCTAAATTTCCATATATAAAATAAATATTATAAATCCAGGCACAAATCCGTATGAAAAACGTATGACTTAAGAATTGGAATAGGATGAAATCCTGATTTAGAGTTGACCTCTATAGTTCTACTACTTAATAGGCGGGGACAGGAATCGAACCTGTATCTTCAGGGTGATGAAGTTCCGCGACTCTCGTTATGACTTGCTTAAGAAACCGGGGCAGGCACATTCGGCCATGTCTTTCGGTGACCTAAAACTGGTTTCGTATCTTGCGTTTTTTAAAATTTTGTAGAGTGGTTGTATAAATGTGAGGAATTTATTACTTCCTCCATCTCAAAAAAATTACAACACTTATTAAATTATGATGTCCTAATTAAATTATAACATTATTATATTTAAAAAAAATTTCTATAAAAATATTAAAACATTCATATTTTTTATTTTACATCACATTAATCCATCCCATTATTTTTTCTCCTCTGTTTTTTTGTCATTCCTCTCACTCACACATGTCAAAGGATAAAACAATCTATATAATAAAAAATAACACATATAAATTATTATATCAAGTCAATCGATTTTAATTTTTTTGGATGGAAATGGTAGATTGTTTTTTTCTTCTACTTGAAATATCAAATTAGTAACACGCTAACGAGTAAGCAATGAACCACATCTAGAATAGGGAATTGATGATGGCAAGACGAAATTTGATGTTTCCAAGACATTATGTAAGAGAAGGGAATTTTTGTCCAAAAAATTTATGTGAGTGTAATGTCTTGAATGAATTAATTTTAGCCTTGGCATTATCATTTTCCCGAGAAAAATGTATTTTCTCCATTTCAATTTAGTTGAAATTATTTAATTCGATACGTAATTTTATGTGTGGGTTGAATATTTATACAATTTGATGAAAAAAAATATTTTAGTAAAAATAATAAGATTTTATTATAATAATTAAAAAAAGATAATAATATATTATAACATATTACGAGAGTTGGACGTACAACCATGACCAACTGATGAGAGTTGGATGTACAACCATGATGAACTAGTGCTTGAATTGAAGTTTTTCATGATTTTTGATTCGTTTCAAAATAGATTAATTTTTCTATGATCATTTTTTTCCGTTTCAAATAAATTACGATGACATACATTTCAAGATTTAATTGGGTGTGTACGTCCCAAATAAAATATTATTTTTTATAAAATTATTGTGAGATAATAAAGATACATTGAGTTTTGAACTTTAATCATGAGGTAGTGTAAGTTTTTCTAACGTCGTTAAGAAAAACAAAACGTATCAAAATATATATAATAATAATTTATTTGGCACGAAAAAAATACACAATATTCTCTCCGTCTCATAAAAATACAATACTTATTTTTTTAGACGTCCAATAAAAATTATAATATTATCTTATTTGAAAATATATTTCTCAAAAATATCAAAACAACTATATTTTTTATTTTATATCATATCTACTCACTCCAGTATCATTTCTCCTCTCATTTTTTCTCTCTCTTTTTTTTCTCACATAATTTCAAAGATAATTTAAACTTCACATATGAAAATCAACAAATATATCAATATTTGTAAAAAATTAAAAGATTATTCCCTCCTTCTGTCCCATATAAATTATAGCATATAATAAATATGATCGTTCCACTTAAATTATAACGTTTTTATAATAGACAAGATTTGGGTGTTTAAAAGTTTATATTATCCATATTTGATATTATATCATTTTCATAATAATAATTATTTTTTTCTTTTATTCATAATTTTGCTTACTTTTATTTCAAAGATCAAGTATACTCAATTAAAATAATTCAAAATTAATAAATATATCAAATCAATTGATCATATGTGATTTATAAACATATTTTTTAATGTAAACAGAAGGAAGTACTGCAAAGGTGTACAACCCCCGGCGCATCTTCCACTTTACAAAGACTTCATCGAGTGGCGCCTGAGTTCGAAGTTTTTTCAAACACGGCCCGACACATCGAACTGATGCTCTTAGACCCATCTCATCCCCTTTTTTTCCCAACGAAACCAGTCGGTACATTTCCACTTTCATCCCAAAATCGACGCCCCATTCCCGCACCCAAACTCTTCTCTCTCTCCTCCGTTCAAATTCAAAAAAAATCCTCAAATCTCTCTCACTCCCCTTCGGTCTTCGGCGGTCAACGACGAGTGGATGGAAGTCATCGCGGGATCGATCAGCTCGTGCTCGAAGGATCACCAGAAGATCTACCAGCAATGGTTCGCCGTCGCCGATTCAGGTTCGAATAAGTCAGGAATCGAATGGATTCGATTCCGATTTGTGGCAGCTGATTTGATTGTGTTGATAAAAAGAGTGGTTTTGTAGATGGAGATGGACGGATGACGGGGAACGACGCGACAAAGTTCTTCGGGATGTCGGGGCTGTCGAGAGCGGAGCTCAAACAGGTGAGGAATGAGGATCCAGGACTTGGATTGATGTTTGCTAGGGTTCGGTTAAATGAAACAGTTTTTTATTTGAACTGACCCAAAATAAATGAAATGTTCTTTTGGTAACATTTTCGTGTAAAAAATAAACAATCCATCCTCGTTATTAGGATACACCTCACTAATTTCTCTCAACTGTCATTAAAAAAATATTTTTTATTCATTAAAAATTCACACAAACTCACCTAAATTCTCCTGTCTGGTCAGAGTGTTTCATTTAATTTAGGACGGATGGAGTATGTTTTGTGGAGTCTGAGATTTGTGATGTTGCCTATGGAAATGTTTGTGAAGACAAGTTGTTATTGGGATTCGAATTTCGATGATGTGGTGTTGGTTTGGGTTTGCATTGTAATGTTATCCTTGTAAAATATGGAAGTATATGGAAAGGGAAGAATAAGGTCCATGACTATGAGTTATAAGGGAAATTCAAGAGTTTCGATGAAAGCAAGGCGTAATTTGTAGATAATATTGAAGGTTATGCATATTTGCTGATGGAACTTCTGCAATATCTAGGAGAAACAATATCATAAATGGGACTTTAGAGGGAAGGGTTTTCAACTTTTGTGATTAGGAGAACAGGAATTGAATAGGTCGGGCGTGGAGTTTGTTGTAACAAATGCTCGTTTTGGTGAGATTGTTAGGAATACAATGTTTTTTGCTTTGAGGTTGTGCATTTGATGTCTGATGGAGACTTGTGGTCTTGTAAAAGGAAATCAGATCTTTTGAAATATTCAGTGGTTTCCCAATTTGGAGCATGAGTGGAGTTAGTAACTGTTGGAAATCAGCTCTCCGATCCTGTTGGATCCTTTAAAATTGTAGTATTAGCTGTTGTCTCATTTTTTTCACGGGTAATGGTGGACTTGATTCATTTAGTTTTGGTACTTTGATATGAGTTTCTTTATAGATTAAATAAATATGCTGCCTCTTTCTATTCTTGATACTTTGGTTAACGTAATGACCATGAACTGCTAGTGTTCGTAAAGGTTTGGGCTCTTGCTGATTCAAAAAGACAAGGATTCTTGGGTTTTAGAGAGTTCATCACTGCAATGCAGGTATTAAAGCTTCTTTGCTTCTTTTTTTTTTGTTAAAGCTTGTCTTCATATATACAATTCTTTTCAAGGGCTTTCAGGTTCACTAAGTTTGAAAGTAAATTCTCATGATTATGGGTACTGATTCAAATTTCTCTGGAATTTTTCATTTCATTTAGCTGATTTCTTTGGCTCAAGCAGGAGCAGAATTGACCCCTGATTTGCTTCACAGGGCAGGCAAGTGAACATGATCTGTCATATTTTTTGATATTTTCTGGTCTTCATCTGTCATATTTTTATTTCAAGTACCATAAAAAGAAAAAGGTACAAAAGAAAGAATATCACGTGGTGATTGTTAAACCTCGATACCGCAGGAAGATATTAATCCGCAATTCCTAATCTACATATAAATAGTTTTTATTTAATTGATTAGGATTTATATCTTATCCGTGGGGTAATGTCTTCATAGTTAGGCTGTCTTTTCTTGTTTAGGTTGCTATTAAACATTATAAATAAGTTCTTAATTAAAATTGCCCTTTTAGATGACTTCAGATCAATACTGATGTTACAAGATGTATTCTCTTTTTTGGAATCCAACTTCACCATGGATTTAAGGGGCCTTCCTGGGTTCAAAGTTCTATCTCGCGTTTTAGGACAATATTTAACATCTCGGTCCACTAGAACGATATTCCTACGTCACGTTCATTCCAACTTATATTGCATTCACTGATCTCAAAGGTCCTCAGTTTGCAATTATTATTTGAGAAGCCTGTACTCCTGAAACGCAAATTACTTTTTGTTTGGATATAGGTAACACTGAAGAAATTCAGCTTCCAGTTATGGAGGGCTTGGATGCATTGATGGCGGTAGTGATCTGATGCTTTTTATTGGTAGTTTAGTTACTTTTTATATGAAAGTTGTGTTGAGTATATTGTTCACTGTCTTCTTACTCATCGCAGAAGAAGAAGGCCATCAAAGCTTATACTGCTTCTGAAGTAAATGGTATGTAAGGTAGTTTGAGACAATGAAGCTACTCTTATTTGGCTTGTAGAATGTCCGTGAGTTGATGTTGTCATTTTTGCAATAGGTACTGCACAGACACAATCTTCTCAATCATCCAATTGGTTCAATGGAAAATCTTCGAAGAAGGTATCCAATTTTCACATTCATCTTTGAGTCTCTATTCTTCACAGATCAAATTTTCCCCCTTGTTTTGTCTGTATCCAGATCATTTTAAGACAAATGTCTAGATATAAGACAAAGTTATCATTATGTGCATAACATGTTTATAAATGGTATTTT
>LIEC01006585.1:32686-44910 GCA_001925005.1 Drosera capensis
CCCCACCCCCTCCTTCGTCGCCGCCATCGATGATGATGCCGCAACTGCCGACAAAGCCATCGGTGATTCGGATGCGGTGGTGGAGGAGCTGACGGTGTGGAGGAAGTCGTTGTTGTTCGGGTGCGAGGGGTTCACGGTGTACGATCGGAAAGGGAATTTAGTGTATCGAGTGGATGATTACGGTTGCGGTGGAGTGGGATGGAAGAGTGAAATCGTGTTGATGGATTCTGGTGGTGTGCCTTTGCTCACGATTAGACGAAAGGTACAGCGTGGATCTTCGGTCTCGTTTCATTTAACTTTGTGTTAAGATATACAATTATAAATTATTGTGCTTTATAATATCATTTTATATTTTTGATAGAAATGATTTCAGACAAATATCACATTCTATTATTGGGATTGAGAATAGATGAAACTCTTGTTTCATTTGTCTCTAAGTGCGTATGAGTTCATAGTTTCAATTTTTATTTTTTTTTTGGATTAAGCTGTTGAGATTGATGGTTAAATTTGTGATTGGTTGAGAAGAGATGACCCTCCCTTGGTATTTTCTAACTGCAACTTGAGATCATAATTTCAGTTGCTTATTTTGTTAAATTGATCAGATTGATCGAGAGATAAGTACAAAAACAATTCAGGGATTCCGTCATTGAAAGGGTTTGGGATTGATTGATATAAGTGGATTGAATATAATTTGTTAGATATATGGATGTTAGTTCAGATTTTTAATAATATTGGTACTGGATTAGGAAGAATAATATGGAGGTTCAAATAATTTCTATTTTTTCAACCATTTCAGTCAAAAACGAATTTTCAATCCTTTTCGTTATGAGCATGACAAGAGGTGTCTAGATCAATGACTATCAGCAACTCGAGATTCGTGGAAAACTCAACATCAACAATTACCCGATCAACACATCGATTCCTTCATCGTAACACGAAACTGACATGCTACTTTTTGTTACATGTTCAATCAACAGAGATTAACCTTGGAAGAAACTTGGCTCATCTACGAAGGAGAAGTCCCCTGCAATCCCGCCATCCCCACCGCACCACCACTCCTTTCCGTCAGAAAAAATGTGGCACTCCTCTCCTGCCTCACCCTCGCTCACGTGACCACCACCACCACCACGACCTCCTTCATCATCGAAGGCTCATATTCAGAACGGAGAGTCGCTGTGTACGATAACCACAAACACTGTGTGGCTCAGATTAAGCGAAAGGAGGCAGTTGCTGATGGAGTTGTATTAGGTGTCGATGTTTTTAAGTTGATAGTGAGGCACGGGTGCGTTGATGCAACGACAGTGATGGGGATTGTTGTTGTTCTTGATCGGATGTTCAGATCTCCTAGCCGCCGGCGGATCTCAAAGTGATCATGGGATCGTCGTTTTTCTTGGTTGGTTTTTTCTCGGTTTAGCTTGGTTTTCCACCTGTTTTTTTTTTTACAGGAAAACCAAGGTCGACTCTATATAGTTACCAGTACAGGAATAGATTTTTCACTTCACGCTTCATTTCTGCTGTACGATTCTCGCTAGAATCTATGTAAGACTAGGAATAATCGAACTCTCTATGTTATTTCTGCTAGTCGACGAGAGCACTTGGCTCGGTGGTTTGATGATCAGCGTTGATCCGTCTCGAGGATCACAATGAATTATATGGCCCTGTATATATTCTGAGTTTCATTCATAGGTGTTGCTTGAATTACTTGATGTTCGATGTCACACGATCTCGATCAAATTGATGACCCAAGTAATAGTAGGCATCAAAGGGTTTGTAGTGGAACCCTTGTTCCAAATTACACGGACCTTAAGAATTGAAAAGATCCGTAGTAGATTTTTTTCCTTGTATTGCAAAGTTTATTCGGTACATTATCACCAATTACAGGAAATATAATGACAAAATTACATAAATATGTCATTTTGTTTCCCGTGACAATAAGAAATGAGTCGTTATAACATGAAAATATAAATCCTTCGTTTCATTGGTCCACTTAACAATGGGAAACAGGTGTCGAATACATGCCTATTTTGTATGGACTAATGATGAAACTTCTGAATGGTCCAAGATATTGACTAATATTGCCGCCAAGCTGATTATAGGATGAATTATGATTCATAATACAAGTTCTGTGCCCGTATTTGACTTCTGTGCTTAATTAATTTAGTTGTATTATTATCCATACATCACCCCTGCTTCCTTTGATTATCTGCTACGTGGGTATTGACATATGGTTACCTTTCTAAGTGCCGTAAAATGTTAATAGAGGTTATAAGTTATTCGGTGGATGGTCAGCTACCTTTTTATGACATTCCAAAGCTTTGTATAGTGGTTGTAAAAATGTCGGGAACTTTTTTTTTTTTTTTTTATAAATAATTTAAACGATATGAGTTCAACATATCAGTACAACAATCAATTAAAGCATCAAACAAGGGCAAGTCGCTTGCTCATCTGAAACTCCCAGAGGAACTCCACAAACAACATAGCATCCTCCCATCAAATCCTCAGCTTGCGTGTGTCAATCATGGTACCAACACCAGAGTTATGTATAAACGAGTTTGCATCAAATGGTAGATCATGCCACCAAACTATAACGTTCGTATCATAACACAAAATCACATTGATATCATATCGTTTATTAATAAAAAATTACAATAAAATACGTAATGAATAGTATAATTATTACGTAACGTTGTAACTCATATGTGACGGAGGACGTATCTTGATTTCTGATTGATTATCAAAATTAATTTATGATAATTTCTTTCCCGAAAAATAGAGGTTAATACAACGTTAATCAATCAACTATCACAACCTCCTTTTTAATCGTTGGATAGAATAGATGTGAAATTATTTTGATTTTTTTTTTTTATTATTTCATGCAAAGGTAAAAAAAACCGTGATATCTAACGTTACATTATTTTTATTTTTATTTTCACTACTCAAAATTCAAGATAATAATAAAGAATGTACACACCGGAAGACGCTTCCACTTTACAAAGATTTCATCAAGTGGCGCCGCCTGAGTTAAGTTTTTTAAATCAAAGCCCGACACATCGAACTGATGCTCTCAGACCAACCTCATACCCTTTTTCACCCCAACAAAATTATTTGGTACATTTGCACTTTCATCCCCAAAACGACGCCGTCCCATTCACGCTCCCAGCGCAGCTGCCCCACCCAAGCCATTCTCTCTCTCCTCCGTTCAAATTCAAATTAAAAAAAAAAAAATTCCCCAAATCTCTCTCTCTCTCTTTCGGTCTTCGGCGGTCAACGACGAGTAGATGGAAATCATCGCGGGATCGATCAGCTCGTGCTCGAAGGATCACCAGAAGATCTACCAGCAATGGTTCGCCGTCGCCGATTCAGGTTCGAATTGAAAATCGAATCGAACGGATTGGATTCCGATTTGCGGCAGCCGATTCGATTGATGTGTTAGTGTTTGTGGTTTTGTAGATGGAGATGGACGGATGACGGGGAACGACGCGACGAAGTTCTTCGGGATGTCGGGGCTGTCGAGAGCGGAGCTCAAACAGGTGAGGATTGAGGATTGCGGATTGCGGATTGAGGACTTAGGATTGCGGATTGCGGATTGCGGATTGCGGATTGCGGATTGAGGACTTAGGATTGATGTTTGCTAGGGTTCGGTTAAACGAAACAGTTTTTTTAGTAGAACTATCCCAAAATAAATGAAACGTGGTAACATTTTCCCGTAAAAAAAAAAAACAAATCCATCCTGTTAGAGTATATTTCACTAAGTTCTCTCGGCTGTTATTATAAAACCCACTATTATTCAAAAAATATTTTTTTCTTAACTAAAATCCATTCAAACTCAACACGCACATAAATTCTCGTATCGGGTCAAAGTGTTTCATTTAATTTGGGACATATGGAGTATGTTTTGTGGAGTTTGAGATTTGTGATGTTGCCTATGGAAATATTTGTGAAGGCAACTTGTAATTGGGATTCGAATTTGGTGATGTGGTGTTGTAACTTGTTGGTTTGGGTTTGGATTGTAATGTTATCTTTGTAAAATATGGAAGTATATGGAAAGGGAAGAATAAGGTCCTTGACTAGGAGTTTTAAGGGAAATTCAAGAGATTTGATGAAAGCAAGGAGTAATTTGTAGATAATATTAAAGGTTATGCATGTTTGCTGATGGAACTTCTTCAAGATCTAGGAGAAACAATACCATAAATGGGACTTTAGAGGGAAGGGTTTTCAACTTTTGTGATTAGGAAGACGGGAACTGAATAGGTCGGGCATGGAGTTTGTTGTAACAAATGCTCGTTTTGATGAGATTGTTAGGAGTACAATGTTTTCTGCTTCGAGGTTGTGCATTTGATGTCTGGTGGAGACTTGTGGTCTTGTAAAAGGAAATCAGATCTTTTGAAATATTGTTAGTGGTTTCCCAATTTGGAGCATGAGTGGAGTTATTAACTGTTGGAAATCTGCTCTCCAAATCCTGTTGGATCCTTTAAAGTTGTAGTATTAACTGTTGTCTCTTTGTTTCACGGGTAATGGTGGACTTGATTCATTTAGTTTTGGTACTTTGATCTGAGTTTTCTTATAGATTAAATTAATATGCTGCCTTTTTGTATTATTAAATCTTTGGTTAACGTAATAACCATGAGCTTCTATATGTTCTTAAAGGTTTGGGCTCTTGCTGATTCAAAAAGACAAGGATTCTTGGGTTTTAGAGAGTTCATCACTGCAATGCAGGTATTAA
Source organism: Drosera capensis (assembly GCA_001925005.1). Classification (NCBI taxonomy): domain Eukaryota; kingdom Viridiplantae; phylum Streptophyta; class Magnoliopsida; order Caryophyllales; family Droseraceae; genus Drosera; species Drosera capensis. The sequence goes on from LIEC01006585.1 coordinate 37,410, forward strand.
ATCATCCTTGCTTTTATGTTTTTTTTAAAAGCTTGTTGTCATATACACAATTCTTTTCAAGAGCTTTCAAGTCACTAAGTTTGAAAGTAAATTCTCATGATTATGAGTACTGATTCAAATTTCTCTGGAATCTTTCACTTCATTTAGCTGATTTCCTTGGCTCAAGCAGGAGCAGAATTGACCCCTGATTTGCTTCAAAGTGCAGGCAAGTGAACATGATCTGCCTTTTTCCTCTTTTTTTTTTTTTTTTTGATACTTTCTGGTCTTCATCTGAATTTTTCATAATATTTTTATTTCAAGTACCATGAAAGGAAAAAGGTATGAAAGAAAATCACCTGGTGATTGTTAGGCCTCAATACCGGTGGAAGATATTAATCCGGAATTCCGAATCAAGATACAAATAGTTATTATTTGATTAATTAGGATTTATATCTTATCCTTAGGTAGTGTCTTCATAGTTAGGCGGTCTTTTCTTTTTTAGGTTGCTATTAAACAATGTTACAAGATTTATTCTCTCTTTTGGAATCCAACTACACCATGGATTTAGGGAGCCCAGCTGAATTCGAAGTTCTATCATGTGTTTTAGGACAATATTTAACATCTCGGTCCACTAGAACGACATATAGAATCTGTTGTGCGTCCTTCCTACGTCAGGTTCATTCCGACTTATATTGTATTCACTGATCTCCAAGTTCTTCAGCTTACAATTATTATTTGAGAAGCCTTTACTCCTGAAACGCAAATTATTTTTTGTTTGGATATAGGTAACACTGAAGAAATTCAGCTTCCAGTAATGGAGGGCTTGGATGCATTGATGGGGGTAACGATCTGATTCTTTTTATTGGCAGTTTAGTTACTTTTTATATTAAAGTTGTGTTGATTATATTGTTCACTGTCTTCTTACTCATCGCAGAAGAAGAAGGCCATCAGAGCTTATACTGCTTCTGAAGTAAATGGTATGTAAGGTAGTTTGAGGCAATGAAGCTACAATTATATGGCTTGTAGAATGTCCGTGTGTTGATGTTGTCATTATTGCAGTAGGTACTGCACAGACACAATCTTCTCAATCAGCCAATTGGTTCAATGGTAAATCTTCGAAGAAGGTATCCAATTTTCACATTCATCGTTGAGTCTCTATTCTTCACTGATCAAATTTTTCCCTCTTGTTTTGTCTGTGTCCAGATCATTTTGAGACATAAATGTCTAGATATAAGACAAAGTTATCATTATGTGCATAACATGTTTATAAATGGTATTTTGGTGTATTCAGATGTCCCTCAGTGCTGTCACATCTATAATTGATGGATTGAAGAGGCTCTACATTGAAAAGCTCAGCCCTTTGGAGACTACATATCGCTTCCATGATTTTGTGTCACCTGCACTGGTTAGTTAATGGTAGCATGTTCCCTTTTCATACTAGTTGCTTCCCTGTTTTTGCATCTTGTGCATGTTCTATGTTAATAATATAGTTTCTCAAATGAATACATGATTCTCCTCACTTTTGTTATTGAATATCCTTCATGTTTTTGGGTAGACAAACAGTGACTTTGATGCCAAACCTATGGTAATGCTGTTGGGTCAGTACTCAACGGGCAAAACCACTTTTATAAAGCATTTGCTTCAATGCGAATATCCAGGTGAAGTAACTTCCCTCAACATGCTCACCCTCTTATCCCTACGGTGTAACATTATGGGAACTGGAATGAAGTCTCGTTTGTCTTAACAGGAGCCCACATTGGACCAGAGCCTACAACTGATCGTTTTGTTGTTGTCATGGTATGATGATCTCAATCTTGAATGAAATATACTAGAAATAGGCGAAGGATTGTGTTTCCTTGCCTTTTCATTATTCAAACTAATTTGTTGTTGCTGTGTTGCATGATTCAGTCTGGACCTGATGAGAGGAGCATTCCTGGAAACATGATCGCAGTTCAAGCCGATATGCCATTTAGAGGCCTCACTAGTTTTGGGGGTGCATTCTTGTCAAAATTTCAGTGTTCTCAAATGCCTCATCCGGTGAGTTTCCTGGCAGCTTTTATAGTTTTACGTGTTGCTATTGCTGAATATGATTCTTAACTTCCTGTCATATTCGTGCAGTTGCTAGAGCATATCACCTTTGTTGACACTCCTGGGGTGCTGTCAGGTGAAAAACAAAGAACCCAGAGAAGCTACGATTTCACTGGTGTCATATCATGGTTTGCTGCAAAATGTGACATGATTCTTTTGCTGTTTGATCCACACAAGTTGGATATAAGTGATGAGTTTAAGCGTGTTATTTCATCTCTACGTGGTCATGATGACAAGATACGGGTTGTACTGAACAAAGCTGATCAAGTAGACACTCAACAAGTAAGGCTCGACAATCCATGTGTGGCACAATCTTCTTTGCTAGAGATGTTTGTTTTTCATGGCTTCTTTATGAAACAGAGTGTTCCACTCATTCGGTTCACATGCTAATGTTCATGGCAGCTAATGCGAGTATATGGAGCTTTGATGTGGTCTCTTGGGAAAGTACTGAATACACCAGAGGTTGTTCGTGTCTACGTTGGGTAAGAAAGCTCTCTTCTTATGCCTCCATCCTTTAAGAGTTAGCCCTTTTTCACGATGGAGAAAATGGTCATCTAAGAAGTGAAACTCCTGTCACTGCTAACCCATTAGAAATGGGTGATGCTTCTTTGCATTTGCAAATAGGCTGTGCCCATGTTGGAATCACCTGAATCTTGGACCATATTCGAGTCTCCTCGCAATGTTGAGGATCCGCGTGAACTCATCTGAATGAGTTGTTGACATGTATCGTCGTGTACCTGAGTTCATGTTGGATGAGATATAATTGTCTCATGCTTCCATACTTGTGATGAGTATTAGAGGTCGGGATTCAGTTGATGACAGAAGAATGATGAAAAGCTCATTTATTAAATCTACTTCTCTTCCTTTAATGCTAGGATTGATACTTGCTGTTTGTTTTATAATTTTGGCTCTTCTGTAACTTTTGCAGATCGTTCAACGATAAACCAATCAATGAAGATGTTGTTGGTCTCATAGGAAAGGAACTTTTTGAGAAAGAGCAAAATGATCTCCTTACTGACTTGAGAGATATTCCGAAGAAGGCCTGTGATAGACGGGTGTGCCATCGCTTTCTCTCTGATTCTTGGACCACTGGCTCTGTTATCTCATTTCTGACTTCAACTTTAATTGTCTTAGATAAACGAATTTGTGAAACGAGCGAGAGCTGCCAAGATTCATGCTTATATCATCAGTCATCTCAAAAAGGAGATGCCTGCTATGATGGGGAAGAGCAAAGCTCAACAACACCTAATTGATAATCTTGAAGATGAATTCGCAAAGGTCCGTTCCTTCTCTCCTTCTCTTTTCTTCGTCTGGCCTCGTGACCGCCTCAAGGAAAACCTAATATTGACGAAGATCGTTTTCTAAACATGCTGATACATTACTATTGGGTCATCAATCTTACGAATCTTGGGCCGCTGATGCGCATTGTGAAACAGGTTCAAAGGGAGTTCCATCTACCAGCAGGTGATTTTCCATTTATTGATCACTTCCGGGAAGTCTTAAGCGGTTATAGTTTCGACAAGTTTGAGAAGTTGAAGCCGAAGTTGGTGCAAGGCGTAGATGACATGCTCGGGTATGACATCCCCGACTTGTTGAAGAACTTCAGAAATCCATATGACTAAAGAGTTATGAAATCCAGATGATTGTTGTAATTTCTCCGATTCTATGCACCGAGGCATGCTTATGTAGGTAATTCCTGGGTTTTGAAATCGAATGAGACATCAATGATATCATTTTGAGCTTGTAACTTCGCTTTCTAGGCATTAGTGGAATTTAACATCAGATGAGAGTGGGCAATATGTTATCAGTGGTTACATAATTTTTCACAAGCCAAATCGGTAAGGTTTTTCTATGATTTTTATTGCGTTCATGCTCGAATATTTTCAATTTAGAACATGGCACTTCATTTCTCACTTCAGGCTTAAGAGCGATCGAGCATGATATTTGGAATGATGTATCACTCGTAGAAGGATGTATATGAATGGGGATTCATATTTTGATTACGTATCAAATTTAAGCTTATCTTTCCTTTTCATGATTATTAAGCTCCATGGCTGTAAATTGAAACGTTTAAATTGATGTCATATATCAGATAAATTATTGATAAGTTTACTGATAAATATGGTGTAATAAATTTCTTTTTATCTTTTATCCTTTTGTTTTGGTTCATCGTGTGGTGTGATTGGACCTATTATTCAAATGCGTGTACATACATATTTCTTTCGTCTCACAATAATTGAAACGTTACGCAGTATTTAGAGTATTCATCATGCATTTCGATATGTTATTTTTATTAATAAATGATATAGTACGAAAATCATTTTGGTCAAAGGTAGTAGTTTGTAATATATATAATGTTTGATATTTCATAGTAAATTTTTTTAAAAAAAACATCGTTTGTTCGTTCTGTGAATCGATCGTAATGTTATCATCTTTTTTGTTTACGTGAATAAGAAATACGACTTTTTTGGGATGAATGGAGTATATCATATATCATTAAAGTTTTAATGTCCCTATGTTCTAATTAAGATGATCCCTTCAAGATTAGACTACAAGGTAACCTTCCTAATTTTACACGATGTAATTATCTATCTTTATGTGTGATTTAAGGCCTATCTAATTTTATGTGATTCAAGGCCTCAACAGATTTTCCATCTTCAAATTAATTGCTCAAAGATATAGTGACCTCGTGTCTAAACTTCATAAACCACGTATTTTCGTTGAAAAAGATAACTTTACAAATTCTAAAACAAAAAAGCTGCACTTTCATCTTATGGTATCTTTCATTGTTTTTATATATACATGCGACCATCTATTCCATAAACCACATAAGAATTTCGTGCAAGAAGAGATCAAGAAAGAAAAACATGTCCAATCCAAAGACGACGCCATTTCCGTCATGGTTAACTGCATTGTGCAATGCGGATTTTAGTGCGGCGAAGAGCGAAAGGGACCCAAAATGGGCATCCGTTCTTCTGTACTCAATGCAAATGCAAGGGGAAGGCTGTCGGCAGAGCAGAGGAAACACGACTACATAATAATCACCCTGTCATTCGAGTAAAATATGCTTCAAGGGATCCACATATAGACATCAAGGACGGGGATAAGTTAGGGATCAATGTGTCTGAACTTCACCAGTACTCGGTCAACAGAGGGTTCGTGTTTAGGTTAAATAGCACGAAGACTGATACGACGAAGGATTCGAAGAAGAGAAGTGCTGAGCAGTTCCGCGACTGTAATGTGTGTGGGGTGATGATGGAGTATAGGAGCTTAGCGAGGCGTCACGCTTTTGTTCAATACAATGCTACTTTGATAATTATTATGTCGTCGTGGATGAAGATCAAATTGTCGTCGACGAAGATCAAGGTCGTGTTGTGGCTCCGAGTCGTCCTCCTCCGACTTCTTCCAGGAAGAGAAATAGGAAAGGAGTTCCTGTTAGGTTCCGTTATGGTGATTAGTCTGTTGAGTTCGTGTACATTGAAATTGTTTCTTGATATTTCTTGAATCTTTGATGGTTGTTACCTGTGTTTTTTTTATCAGCCAACAATGTAGTCTGCCGGATTTAACAGTAGGAGAGCCAACAATCTTTGTTTCCTGATTTTCTTGCAGTGATATAGGATTAACAATTATCAATTTTCATCAATCTCATGAAATATAGATTGTTTATTGCATTTGATTGATATGTTTGAACATGCATCTATAATATGCGTGAGGCTTGGGTATGACAACATATTATAAAATACACATCTTAAAACATCATTAGTCTTTTGGTGGGTTTAATTTTCGTCAAAACCATACAACAATCTCCCAAGGGATTAATATTTTATGATTATTTGTTAATTTTGTCTTTTGATCGGCTTAATTTTCGTCATAACAACATCGTTATATATGCTTGTTCGATGGTGCACTTGGCCCAAACGAAAGAAATAAAATGAATTTGTGGTAACAAAAAATAAACTTATTTGTACCTAGATCCTTGGATTTTAAGATCAAGGGATGAAATGATGATTTCTCTCTTCTCCATTAATACAAACATGACTTTTTAATCTTAATGGTTGATTTTTAAATCTTAGGATATATACACAAATAAACTATTTTGTTATTAGGCAACATTAAAGTATTTTTTTTCAAATATATAACGGAAATGGTTAAATCCAAAATAATTATATATTTTTGGTAAGTTTATGTTTTATCAGAAAACATAGATGTTCTGAATTTTTTTTCTCCTCAGTATTTAATAATTCCCAATTTTACTTCATTATTTTTCGTTTCACTTGATTTCAAATCTCCATCGTGAGATTTATGTATCAACACACAAAGTTACTCCCTTTATCGCATAATTTTTATCACGATACGTATTTTGAGTCATTTCATTCGTATTCTGTTGGTTTAAGATTAAAATTCAAAATTTAATTTATTATTAATATATCATAATAATATTTTTAAAAATAATATTTAATCATCGTAAAATTAATTTCAAAATATATGTCGTTTTAAAAATTATGAAACCAAAGAAATAATAAATAATTTTGATTGAAATGTCTTATAATTTAAAAACAATTGGAAAAAAATATCAAATAAAAATATCTCTTACGTATTAATATTTATTTCGAAATTATACTTCATATGTATCAAACTGTATTGCACACACGATCATGAAATATAATTCTCAAGATCGTTACTTTTATTTCATGATATAAATACTAAAACTTAAATAAGAGTTACGTTGGATATTTTTATTCAATTTATCTTAAAATGACTAAATTACGGAACATACACTAGATGTGCGACAAGTTGATATTTGTCTATCAAAAACATTGCTGACCACACATCCAACATTTCAGTCGACATTGAAGAACAACACTACATTTCAACTTCCCATTCAGCTCAAAATTTTTATCAATGGAGAAGATTGGGAAGAGATTCGTGGGCAAGGTAGCAATCGTGACAGCCTCAACGCAAGGAATCGGTCTCGCCATCGCCGAGCGCCTCGGCCTCGAAGGCGCCTCAGTTGTCGTCTCATCTCGCAAGCAGGTTCGATATTTACACCCAAATATTTGTGCCCTTTTGTTTTCTTGAATCAAAGGTTTCAAAAATTGTGATGTGGGTTAGCTTGATTTTGGTCTAATTTGTTGGATCTTTGTTTGATTGAAATGGGTTGGTGTGTTTTTTGGGGTTCCCAAATTCAATTGTTTTACCTTTTTTTTTACCCTTTTGTTTCCTTGAATCAAAGGTTCAATATTTGGGTTTTGGGGGGGGGGGGGGGGGGGGGGGGATCGTAAACATAGCCAATTTTTTACCCAATTTGTTTGGGCCCTTTTGTTTTCTTGAATCAAAGGTTAAAGATTTGTGTTGTGGGTGTGCTTGAATTAGGTTTAATTTGGTGGGTATGAAGTGGAATTGAAATGGGTTGGTGTTTTTTTTTTTTTTTTGG
>LIEC01006585.1:44930-55980 GCA_001925005.1 Drosera capensis
AATGCTGTTGGGTCAGTACTCAACGGGCAAAACCACTTTTATAAAGCATTTGCTTCAATGCGAATATCCTGGTGAAGTAACTTCCCTCAACATGCTCACCCTCTTATCCCTACGGTGTAACATTATGGGAACTGGAATGAAGTCTCTTTTGTCTTAACAGGAGCCCACATTGGACCAGAGCCTACAACTGATCGTTTTGTTGTTGTCATGGTATGATGATCTCAATCTTGAATGAAATATACTAGAAATTGGCGAAGGATTGTGTTTCCTTGCCTTTTCATTATTAAAATGTAATATTATTCAAACTGATTTGTTGTTACTGCATTGCATGATGTTCAGTCTGGATCTGATGAGAGGAGTATTCCTGGAAACACGATCGCAGTTCAAGCTGATATGCCATTTAGAGGCCTCACTAATTTTGGGGGTGCATTCTTGTCAAAATTTCAGTGTTCTCAAATGCCTCATCCGGTGAGTTTCCTGGCAGCTTATATAGTTTTACGTGTTGCTGCTGCTGAATATGATTATTAACTTCCTGTTACATTCGTGCAGTTGCTAGAGCATATCACCTTTGTTGACACTCCTGGGGTGCTGTCAGGTGAAAAACAAAGAACCCAGAGAAGCTACGATTTCACTGGTGTCATATCATGGTTTGCTGCAAAATGTGACATGATTCTTTTGCTGTTTGATCCACACAAGTTGGATATAAGTGATGAGTTTAAGCGTGTTATTTCATCTCTACGTGGTCACGATGACAAGATACGGGTTGTACTGAACAAAGCTGATCAAGTAGACACTCAACAAGTAAGGCTCGATAATCCATGTGTTACACTCTTCTTTGCTCGGGATGTTTGTTTTTAATGGGTTCTTCATGAAATAGAGCATTCCATTTATGTGGTTTACGTGCCAATTTTCATGACAGCTTATGAGAGTATATGGAGCTTTGATGTGGTCTCTTGGAAAAGTCCTGAATACACCAGAGGTTGTTCGTGTCTACATTGGGTAAGAATGATCTCTTCACATCCCTCCATCCTTCATGAATTAGTCCTTTTCACGCGAAAGAAAATGGCCATGTAAGGAATGAGGCTTCTGCTGGAAATGGTCTTCCGTCCCTGCTTTTGCATTTAGGTTGTGCCTACTTTGGAATGAGTTGAATCCTGAATGATATTGATCATTGTACATTGTCATTTCTGAGGCTCAAAGTGAACTCATCTGAATAGGTTACTGATATGCATCATTGTGTAGCTGAGCTCATATGTTGGATATCATATGATTGTCTTGATTATTCCATGTTTGTGAGGACTATTAAAGGCTGGGTTTAAGTTGGTGTCAGAAAAAAAAGAAAAAAAAAGGTCATTATCAAATTTACTTCTTTGACTCTAATGCTTGCATTTATACTTGCTGTATGTTTTACAATTTTGGCTCTTCTGTTACTTTTGCAGATCGTTTAATGATAAACCGATCAATGAAGACGTTGTTGGTCTTATAGGAAAGGAACTTTTCGAGAAAGAGCAAAATGATCTCCTAACTGACTTGAGAGATATTCCTAAGAAGGCTTGTGATAGACGGGTGTGCCACTGTTTTCTTTCTGATTATTGGACCATTGGCTGTTTTATTTAATTTCTAACTTCAACTTTAATTGTCTTAGATAAATGAATTTGTGAAACGAGCGAGAGCTGCCAAGATTCATGCTTATATCATCAGTCATCTCAAAAAAGAGATGCCTGCTATGATGGGGAAGAGCAAAGCTCAACTACGCCTAATTGATAATCTTGAGGACGAATTCGCAAAGGTCCGTTCCTTCTCTCCTTCTCTCCTTCTCTTTTCTTCGTCTGGTCTCGTGACCGCCTCAAGAAAAACCTAATATTGATGAAGACTGTTTTCAAAACATGCTGATGCATTACAATTGGGTCATCAATCTCACGAATCTTGTGCCGATGATGCGCATTGTGAAACAGGTTCAAAGGGAGTTCCATCTACCAGCGGGCGATTTTCCATACATTGATCACTTCCGAGAAGTCCTAAGCGGTTATAGTTTCGATAAGTTTGAGAAGTTGAAGCCCAAGTTGGTGCAAGGCGTAGATGACATGCTCGGATATGACATCCCTGACTTGTTGAAGAACTTCAGAAATCCGTACGACTAAAGAGTTTCATTCGTGGTTAGATGGTGCTAGGACTTTTGAAGTCCATGATTGTTGTAATCTCTCCGATCCTATACACCGAGGCATGCTTATGTAGATAATTCCTGGGTTTTGAAATCCAATGAGACATGATGGAAGTATGATTTTGAATTTGTAACTTCACTTTCTAGGCATTAGTGGAACCAACATCAGATGAGAGTGAGCAATGTGTTATCAGTGGTTACATAATTTTTCACAGGCTAAATCACTTAGGTTTTCCTATGATTTTTATTGTGTTCATGCAGAATCATGCTTGAATATTTTCAATTTAGAACATGGCACTTCACTTCTCAATTGAGGGCGATCGAGTATGATATTTGGAATGATGTGTCATTCGTAGAAGGATGTATATGAATGGGGATTCATACTTTGATTATGTATCGAATTTAAGCTTATCTTTCCTTTTTCATGATTATTAAGCTGCATGGCTGTAAATGGAAGCGTTTTAATGTCATATGGTGTCAGATAAATTTCTGATAAATTTACTGATAGATACTGATAAATATCGCGTAATAGATTTCTTTTTTTCTTTTTTCTTTTTTTTAATCTTTGTGTTATGGTTCATAGTAACAAAGATATTCAGTACTTCATCATACATCATTTAATTTTGAATGTCCCTATGTTCTAAAGATGTTCCCTCCACGATTAGACTACAAGGTAACCTTCCTAATTATTCCGATGTAATTATCTATCTTTATGTGTAATTATTTATCTTTATGATGTGATTCAAGGCCTCAACAGATTTCCCATCTTCAAATAAATTGCTCAAAGATATGGTGATCTCAAGTCTAAACTTCATAAACCGTATTTTCATGAAAAAGATAAAACTTTACAAAATCTAAAACAAAAAAGCTGATTTCATCTTATCGTATCTTTTCATTGTTTTTATATATACATGCGATCATCTACTCTAGAAACCACATGAGAATTTCGTGCAAGAAGTGATCAAGAAAGAAAGCCATGTCCAATCCTACAACGACGCCATGTCCATCATGGTTAACTGCATTGCTCGATGCAGATTTTAGTGCCGCGAAGAGCGAAAGGAACCCAAAATGGCGTCCGCTCTTCTGTACTCAATGCAAGGGGAAGGCTTTCGGTAGAGCAGAGGAAACACGACTACATAATAATCACCCTGTCATTCAAGTAAAATACGCCTCAAGGGATCCACACATAGATGTCAAGGACAGGGATAAGTTAGGGATCAATGTGTCTGAACTGCACCAGTACAAGATCAACGGAGGGTTCGTGTTTAGGTTAAAAAGTAGGAAGACTGATGAGACGAAGGATTCGAAGAAGAAAAGTGCTGAGCAGTTCCGCGACTGTAAGGTGTGTGGGGTGATGATGGAGTACAGGACCTTCAGAAAGGCGTCACGCTTTTGTTCGATACAATGTTACTTTGATAACTATTATGTCGTCGATGATGAAGATCAAGTTGTCGTCGACGAAGATCAAGCTCGTGTTGTGGCTCCGAGTTGTCTCCCGACTTCTTTCAGGAAGAGACATAGGAAAGGAGTTCCAGTTAGGGCTCCGTTATGGTGATTAGTCTGTTGAGTTCGTGTACATTGAACTTGTTTCTTGATATTTCTTGAATCCTTGTTGGTTGTTACCTGTGTTTTTTTTATCAGCCAGCAATGGAGTCTGCCGGATTTTTAGGAGAGCCAACAATCTTTGTTTCCTGATTTTCTTGCAGTGATATGTTATTAACAATAATCAATTTGCATCCATCTCATTTACATATAGATTGTTTATTGCATTTGATTGATATGTTTGAACATGCATCTTTAATATGCGTTGTTACGGTTATGTATGAGAACTTATGTAAAGTATACATCTTAAAACATCACTGGTTTTTTTGATGAGATTAATTTTCGTCATAACAATATCATTATATTTGCTTGTACGATAGTGCCAGTCAAAACTTACTTCAAGACATACACATGACATGACCCGAACGAAAAAAAAAGGGAAAAATGGATTTTTGGTTAGTACAAAATAAATTTATTTGTGGTTAAATTTTTTGATTTAAAGATCGAGGGATGAGATTCAAATTGATTGTTCATTTTTCCATTAAGATAAATATGAGTTTTTAATTGATTTTCGAATTTAAAGAGTTCAATCATTTATTTGTGACTAGTCACAAAGCGAGCAAAGCCATTTGTTTTTGTTGTTAGTAACATCAAACGTTGCATGCTATTAAGCAAATCCGAGGATAAAGATCTCATGGAATTCGTGTAATTTTTTTCAAAAAATTTTCTTTAATTTAAGGGTAGGACTAAATATAGAGAAAAAATGGTTAAATCCAATATAATTTTTTATTTTTGGTAATTTTATTTTTTATCATAAAACGTATGTGCTATGGAATTAATTTTTTTGCTTTGTATTTAGTCATTCCTTAATTTATTTCATTATTTTTGATTCATTTGATATCAAATCTGTACCGTTAGATTTATATAACAATACACAAAGTTACTCCTCATGTCTCATACTTTTTACCGTGACGTGTAATTCGAGTAGTTTCGTTCGTATTCTTTTGACTAAAGAGTAAAGTTTATAATTTAATTTATCATTAATTTGTCATACTAATTTTGTAAAAAATGATATTTAATCATTACAAACTCAACTTCGAACTGCATAACGTTTTAAAAATTATGAAACGGAGGAAATGATAAATAATTTTGATTGAAAGGTCGTACGATATAGAGTCAAATGAAAAAAAAGAATTCAATAAAATTTTTATTTATATCTTAATATTCATTTTGATTTTTACAGTTAATATTGTGAAAAATGCAATACAACATATAAAATATAATTCTCATAATCATCATTTACAAATCACGTCGGATAACGAATATTTAAATGTAAGTGATTATTGAATATTTTTATACAATTTCCCTTAAAATGACGAAATTACATAGCATACATTACATGTGCATGAAGTTCATATTCGTTTATCAAAACGTTGTTGACCAATCACCCAACTATTCACTTGCCATCGAAGAACACCACTACATTTCAACTTCTCGTTGTGCTCAAAATTCCATCAGTGGAGAAGATTGAAATGAGATTCGTGGGCAAGGTAGCCATCGTGACAGCATCAACACAAGGAATCAGCTTCGCCATCGCCGAACGCCTCGGCCTCGAAGGTGCTTCAGTCGTCGTCTCATCTCGCAAGCAGGTTCAATTTCACACCCAATTTTTTGGACCCTTTTGTTTTCTTGAATCAAAGGTTCGAGATTTGTGTTGTGGGTGTGTTTGAATTTGGTTTAATTTGATGGGTTTATGGTTTGATTGAACTTGGTTTGTGTTTTCTTAGTGGGATTTGTACCCAAATTCAATTTTTTTTACTCTTTTTTTGGACCCTTTTGTTTTCTTGAATCAAAGGTTCAAGATTTGTGTTGTAGGTGTGCTTGAACTTGGTGTAATTTAGTGGGTTTGTGGTTGATTGAACGGGGTTTGTGTTTTTTGGCGGGCTTTTGCACCCAAATTCAATTTTTTTTTACCAATTTTTTTTGCCCTTTTTGTTTTCTTGAATCAAAAGCTCAAGATTTGTGTTTTGGGTGTGATTGAATTTGGTTTAATTTGGTGGGTATGTGGTGGAATTGAAGTCTTTTTTTTTTTTTTTTGGTGGGTTTGATTTTGCAGAAGAATGTGGATGATGCAGTGGAGAAGCTAAGAAGGAAAGGGATTGAGGTGCTGGGTGTTGTTTGTCATGTGTCGAATCGACAACAGAGGAAGAACCTAATCGATGAGACTGTTAAGGTTAGTCTTCGAGCTTTCGAGATTAAGATGGAACTGTAGGATTTTGGAGCTGAATTTGATGGTTATTTGCTTGATTATTTGATGTCTGGTTGAACCTTTAACTTTTAACGATCAGTCGTGCATTATGGTTTTTGTTATTGATGTAGCGTGGCTTTTGAGGTGCGGCACGATCATGTCTTGGATGGCTGAATAATTCAAGCACATTCAAAAGTGAAGATAAATCATAGAATGAAACCTTGGCATTAATTTGATAACATGTTGTTTTGAACTTAGGGAGTTGAGAATGAAGTAAATGCACTCATAGCCCTTGGCATGAGCTAGTCGAATATCGCTTCAAAGCTTGAGAGGGAATTACTCCCCTGAAAATCTTGAAATCGCTCCTGTCCAGCTGCAGGATGGAACAATTTTTGTTCCAAGTTGTCTTTAGTTTCACTGTTTCCAGGATTTGGCCCTAATATAGTTTCTTATTACTGCGTGAGAGGTATGCGGGATTGCGATGTTATTATGTTAGGACAGGTAGATTCTGATTGATGATACACTTATGGAAAGTCAAAGTACTTACCTGCCAATGCTCCCTGGTGGGATGTAACCAAGTGCACTTCACTGAAGAAACAATCTGTTTTATGCAATGTTACAAGGCACCTAGTTGCCTTGCTATACATAGGTAATCATATGTTTTTGATAAAATCTTCTACTCAACCGCGGAGTTGGACTCAGGAACTGCGGTGGGATCATACTCATAGTCATGCTCATGTATTCATATATGAAGCTTTTCTAGAAGACAGCTCTTTGAGACATCTGCACATAGATAATGTCAGTCGTCATCATGTTTCACTAAAAAAGCTGAGTGCTGCTGTTTCATCTTGTAGCATTCAATTATTCATATCCTCATTTTCTGGAGGCATTGGGGTTAGGTTTTTCCGCAAACTTGTTTATTAGTATCTATCATTCTATTTTCACCTGTTTGTTCGCGAAGATGAGGGAGTTCACCCCCTTTCCGTTTTTTTATTTTTGTTCTCTTCTCTTATCAGTATTGCTAGCATCTAATGGAGTAGTTGATAGCATACTGATTGTATACATGCAGAAATATGGAAAGATAGACATCGTAGTATCTAATGCAGCAGTAAATCCCACCGTCAATACCATTTTGGAAACCCAAGAATCTGCCCTTGACAAGCTGTGGGAAATCAATGTCAAAGCTGCTATACTTCTTCTCCAGGTGAACTTCGACAGATGAACTCATATCATTTTGCCTCTGTTCCACAATAGGTATTTGATGCATTGTTCATAGATATTATGAATGGTCTAAATCATTAATTATTGTTTCATTTGCCGACCTTTTGTCTTATTCTCCCTCTTGTTAGTTCTGTCAGCCAGTGACGATGAAAGATAGCATTACTTGTTTTTCCTTGCCTCTATAACTGCAATGTCTGATGCAATTTATTCACTTCACAGGACGCTGCTCCTCATCTTAAGAACGGTTCATCGGTGATTCTGGTTTCTTCGATAGCTGGGTATTCGCCCGAATCTGCACTGGCTATGTATGGTGTGACCAAAACAGCTCTTCTTGGACTTACAAAGGTATTTTGATTTGGTTATTGGATTAAGCATTTTGAGGGTTTAGCAAAAACAAAAACAAAAAATTTTAGTTTTTAACGGTTTGCTTTTATATATAGGCTTTGGCTGCGGAGCTGGGGCCTAATACCCGTGTGAATTGCCTCGCGCCTGGTTTTGTACCCACCCATTTCGCCGATTTCCTCACGAGCGATGCGCATGTTGTAAGTACATGTTAAATTTGAATTGCGTCCGGAGCCATGAATCAAGAATTTGCATCAGATTCATATATCTTTTTTCTGATCTTGCTGGAGACTATATTGTTCTTCTTTGTGGCTTCCTCTTATTGTTCTTCTTTGTGTACAGAGGAAGTCGATCGAGGATAAAACTCTTCTAAATAGACTTGGAACTACGGAAGACATGGGTTCAGCTGCCGCCTTCTTGGCTTCAGATGATGCCGCCTACATCACTGGAGAAACTCTTGTAGTCGCTGGTGGAATGCCTTCAAGACTATGATCATCCAACCCTCTTGCATTCGCGAGTACATCTACGCTAAGAGTTCAACAAAACTAGAATTTGAGGATCTGCGTTTAGTTGGGGTTGTAATGTATCATCAGCTGCTGCTCTGTATAAGCGTTGTATTTTGAAAGTTAACAATGAGAGCTAAAGATTGTAGAGATGGGCAATAACATCATTGATGATATAGCACACACCAGTGTTTCATTCGCTAGTCCTATCGAAAGTTCACGTCCAAGGCGAAGAAGAGTTGCATGCTTCTGTCTTGCATAAGAATCTGAAGATGGAAAAGGCAAAATCAAAGATCTACAGCTCACTGTTCTGGATATGTAGCAGAGATCATCAAATATACGTTAGACTAACTAGTAAATTCCAGAATTTCGGCAAACAAGCAGTACTCATATATTAAAGGTTTAACACGCCGCAATCGGACCGTCTTCACTTATAGCACAATTCCCAGCAACATAAATAGAATACAATGTCTACAAAGAACAAGAAAGAAAAAAATTACAGCATAAGCAACCACGCAACATTTCTACCGTGGACCGTGGAACGGGTTCCGAAACTGTACAATTACATCTCTCAACAAACACAACAAATCCAACCGGAAAAAATCCACATAAACAGCCAAAGAAAACACAACCCTACAGAGAAAACGCAAGAAGATATATACATATACGAAGCCAGACCTCGGAGGCAGAGTAACACGTTCTCACCGCCCAACGGTTAGCAAGAATCTCTTTTGTGCGTCCTCATATTTCTCCCACACTAATCACAACATTGCGACAATATAACAATGATGTCGAACTTCACTAATACACATCAACCCTTGCTCTTGTTGTGTGGGACTTCATAGGAGCTGATTGACATTTATATAAGAAGCAGCAAACCAAAACCAAACAGGTAGGTGTTCTCACACAGGGATCACCTCGGCATTCTGATCCTCAGCACACATCAAAACAAGACCTTGGACGTACATTGGTAAGAGGCATCGTTTCCATTGGAAGGTTGTTTGGATAGGCTCGGTTGGAGGAACGATCATGAGTATATTATCCTGACGTCGGAGCATTCCCATGACAGTCACAATGTTACCTTCTTTGATATAACTGGAACATCAAAGGAATATGCTCTTAACAAATTTGTATGTGACACTAAATCACTTCATGAAAATTTTGGTGAAGAATTACCCTTCTTTGAGTCGCATTACTCGGTCGTCACTAGATAGGTTACGGTCTGCCAACCAGCTCAGAAAGTCGGGAGATGAATTTTTGTTCTCGTCGGTTATGTTAACAGTTGTCGCAGGTTTGACGAATGTGGCTACTTTGGCCCCAGAACCTGCTTTCACCATGGCTCTCAATCCAGTCTTGCGGTCCGATACATAGAAATCAGCAACATATTTCTGCCCAGCACAACGTTTCTTGATGGTTAGTACAAAGAAGATACAAACTATTGAGCTAGTAGATGAAGTGAGAACATCACAAAACAGCAGTACATTGCCCACGCATTGCAAGAAAGGAAGTTTCAGGGGGAACAAATGAAGGAACATAGCGAACAATTTGCCATAATGATTGTCATCATTAACATTTAGGTCTCAAAGTATCACTAGCTTAGTCAGTTATGCCTATACCTAATATCTACTTAGTCACGCTAGAATCACTTGAAACGCAAATCAGTTGAACCCGGTGACAGAATAACTCACCTCGGAATACCTGTGTCCCCAAGAGAAGCGATGGTGTCTAGGGTTTGCAGATTTTCCTCTACAACCTTTATACTCATGCAGTTCTGTTGACACATATACACATCTAGGTACTTTCCGAAAGGATGATTCGAGTGGCGTGCTGCCGCATGTGACAATCTACAGCAACAAAAATTATCTGTTACTCGAGATACTAAAACTAACCAAACAAACCAAGGTAAGCAGTAGGATTCAGCATGCAATCACTCCCAAGAGATCTCAGTGAATAACCAGTTATTGAAGTTTGATATGTTTGTCATTAAAAATCGCATAGCTTCATTCTCTTCACAACATCCCACAGCAACGAAAAGCATGAAAAGGCATGGAATAATCGTGTTAGAAACTATCATTTTCATTTTGGATGTCGCTTAATCCATATATATTCAGTGAAAGCTTAATGTAGCTGACTACTAGCCTACTGTTCCCAGTGCTTTATCTCATAAGCTATTCGAGCAGCGTTCTAACTGCAACTGGTTCCTGGGACAGAAGAAAAACCAAGCAGAATTTTTGGCAGCTTCTAACCATCCCAAATATTTTCAGAGAAAACTTCATGCAGCCAACTCTACTTTCCTACTAAACTCCTATACAAGAAACAACTGAGTTGATGAAGAAACTATATTCAGAGCATGTTCATGGAAGCAAAATTAACAAGCAGCAACAATTGTGACTTATTCTCAGAAGAGTCTCCACCTTAAGAAGGCAATCTGCTCATAATTTATACACAGCTACATTCAACAGCCAGTCTTTGATATTGATATGAACTTCATATTATAATAAGAGAAAGCTTTCTTCTCTTCTAGTGTCATCGGGCAATGCTGATGTTCAAAGTGGCAAGTCTTCAAGCAATAGACAACAATACAATTTTTCAAAGTTGTTGCAGCCCCATTTTCCTGTTTTTTTCGAAATCGGCTCGCATACTTGTATAGCTAATGCTTGCACGGAAGATGAGGAAAATAGCTATTCATCGGGATAGCTCGTTCGACATCACTGGAGCTAAGTACCAATATTAGCACACTCAATCACAAATGCCCTGTCAGGTGATTGGGAAAATGGCAAATTGGTCATGCCACATAACATGAATTCATCAGCTACTTGCCATCAACTTGCTAGCCGAAGCATCGAAAATTTTTTCTGATACAAAGTACCCAACCACATAATTCTTCCACTTCTCATTTGCCTCCAGAAAAACTTCCTCTGAGGGTTCAAAGAACACACCACCATCCACTGACTTAGGCTCCACGAACTCCAATTTCAGCTTCCTCGCCATTGGATTCGAGTTCATCAACGAGGCAAAGGTTCTATCCTGTGT
>LIEC01006586.1:0-10344 GCA_001925005.1 Drosera capensis
ATCAATTATGGGCCGTTGGATTGAGACCCCATCAGGAAATAATCCCCATTAAAAAACAAAATAAGATTCCTTTATAAACACACAAAAAACCCTAAACCCTAAATAAACCCCCAAAAATAAAATCTTTTTAACCTTAAAATAAAAACCCTAAAATCCTAAACCAAATACAAAAAAATTAAACCCTGAAGCAAAAATTATACCCCTAAATAAAGAAATATAATCCCTAAAACAAAAAATTAAACATAAAAAACAAATTAAACCCTAAGGAGATAATAGAACCCACAAAATAAAAACTTAACCTAAAATAACTAAAAAATAAAAAAATAAAAAATGGAAGTACGGCACCCAAAGGAAGACAACAGGAGTACAGTTCCAAAGGAGCATAACACCAGAGGAGGACAGCAGGTGATCCCACTCAGATTCATGAAGGGGTTTAATTGTGACATCATGTAAGCTGCGAAGAGGAGGTAACACCAGATAGAGTTTCTTTTGTTGCCATTAAGGATTGATTGTTTAGAATCTGAAGTTTCCTAATGCTGTTCTCCACCTCCAGATTCTTTATTTTCATGCCTATGGTGGTTCCTTCCTGATCTGCTGGTCGATTCTCTTAAGGGAAGGCACTATTTTATACTCAAGATACTGGCTAGCTTGTTTACTTTTAAGCGATTTGCTGCGTTTGTTTGTTCACTGATGAACGTAACTGTGTTTTGTGTGACGTTTGCAGTGTTGCACCTGATTTTCCTTTTTTGAAGGTTGGATAGGTTGTTGCAAAGAAATCATTGCAGCTTCGCTTTGTATTGGGAGCCAATTATCCCCAACACTACCTTCCTTTCATGATCATGGATCTTGTTCTTGTAGCCAACCAGTGAGAATTTATCCATGCAGAGAAAAATTTTTAAAGCAAAGGTGACCGACATCTCCCTCCCCAACCCCCTCCCCCCACCTTTTTTTGTCGTCTTTCATGAGAGTGATCTGTGAATATAATTCATATGTGCAGAGTTGTTCAAGACTTATAGCTCAAGTACATGAAGAATCTTATCATGGTATTTTATGGATTCTCTGTTTATTTTGCTTATCTTTTGTGGCTTCAAGTGTTGTGATACTTGTCTTGTATTATTGAGTTTGCATGGAACCACCTCAGGTGTAAATGCGTTTCTTCTTTTCCTTGGTACCTTCCTCTATACCCTAGTTTTACATGCAAATGTAAATTGGTACATATGCGGCTTCACTTACTTTCGATATGATTATTTTTCAGGAATATAAGGTATCGCTTAGGTTTGGCATAGGGTCTAATTTTAGGTTGACTTCCTTGTTTTCGAAAGTCTTTCCTAAGGTTTTGAGATTGTTGATGAGAACATTGAACCTTTTGAAGAAAGTAGTCAGATTCTCATCAATTGTTATACAATTGAGACTAGTTCATATTGTTGTATTAATACATCCTTCTTATTTTTCCTGATCTCATTGGTTCCCTTATTTCTTAGTAGTAGGGGCTCCCATGTTTCCTTTGATGTGGTCTTATGAATCACTATCTTAAACATGTTGTCATTAAAAGATTTGAATATTTGATTTATAGTTTTTCTATCAACCATTTCCAGATCCCAGTCCTTTCTATACTAGAGGAATTTTGGTTTTTGTACTTCTCTTATTGAATCCTTTGGATCTGGCATCATTGGAACATGAGGTCCTTCCAAGACAATGTCTTGCATTCTTTCGTCTCTTAAGTTGAGATATACAAGCATTCTCAGTTTCCGATGGTTGAACTTGTCGAACGAGCATGTTGGAGGTTCTCCACTGTTCGGACATTTTGGAAACTTTGGTGGTGCCATTGTTCTTCACAGAAACAAAAACTGTTAGTAACTTCTTTGCAAATAATGACATTTTTTTTCCACAAGTAGGGCTCTGATACCAATTGTAAAGTCCAAGTTTCAACCTAGAGGGGGGTGAATAGGTTGTTTCCATAATTTATTCAAACTTTTGATGCGGAGTACTAGTTCTTTGCAGAGCACTGTTCTATGCGGAGTACTAGTTCTTTGCAGAGCACTGTTCTATGCAGACCACTTAGGTAGTCTGCAGATGAGAGTTGGTGATCTGCAGTAGAGAGTTCAAACTCTTTGAGTTTTATATCTGTTTGACTGTGATGATTTGTTTTTAATAGTTTTAAATATCAATACAGTAAACACAAGTAATAGACACAATATTTATACTAGTTCAGACACTCGATATCAAATGATAATCAAGAACTTAGTCCAGTCTTCCATTGGTGACCAGTGTAGTCAAACCAAGATGTGAGTATCACTATCTTCTTGTTTGAGTTTACAAGAAACTTCAATTTACAAGTTATCTAACTTGTACAAAAAGATAAAGAACCTATATCCTTCGCACAGATCCAAACTCTAGACTCTGCTGCAACATTTGTTCTTCTGCAGACTAGTTACACCCTCTTCACTATATCTTCATGATTTAGCTTTTTTGAGTAATTTCTGAATTTTTGATTGCTTTTACACTCTTTGCCTTTCAATCCTTATTCAATAGCCTTATTTCAATAAGCCTCAAGGGTTTCCTTTTACATGACAGTTGGTGATCTGCATCAGAGAGTTCAAACTCTTTGAGTTTTATCTCTGTTTGACTGTGATGATTTGTTTCTAACAGTTCTAAATATCAATGCAGTAAAGGCAAGTAATAGACACAGTATTTATACTAGTTCAAACACTCGATATCAAATGATAATCGAGAGCTTAGTCCAATCTTTCCTTGGTGACCAGTGTAGTCAAACCAAGAGGAGAGTATCACTATCTTCTTGTTTGAGTTTACAAGAAACTTCCTTTTACAAGTTATGTAACTTGTACAAAATGATAAAGAACCTAGATCCTTCACACATATCCAAACTCTGGACTCTGCTACAAGATTTGTTCTTCTGCAGACTAGTGACACCCTCTTCACTGTATCTTCACGATTTAGCTTTCTTGAGTAATTTCTGAATTTCTGATTGCTTTGCACTCTTTTCATTTCAATCCTTATTGAACAGCCTTACTTTAATAACCCTCAACGGTTCCCTTTTAAAGGCTCAAGGAATAAACCTAATTACAACGCACTCTTCCTGGAATGACATTTTCCTCGAATAACTTTATTGACCATCTCGTTCCTGATGCTGTCCATTATCTCCAGAATTTGTGTCGTTGCTATTTTAACTCAAATCTCCGCTTGACTGGCCCCAAACCTTTGACTTAACCACTAGCAATCATCCTTTGCTGCACCCAGCTTGTTGCTCCTTAGTCTGCATACTGTACTAGTTGCAACTTCGTCTATATCCGTCCTAGTTGCAACCTCGCCTACACCCAGATCTGCTACACATTGCTGCATTCTGCGTTGGTCCTTATCTGCAAGCTCAGTCCTTAGATGCTGGAGCCTTTGACATTCTTTTGTTGCTCATCAGTGCAATAATTGTTCATCCAAAGTTCTCTATAGTATTCTGTATTTGGTGGCTTGCACAATGCCCATACATCTGCAGTCGTCTGCTCACTGGCATCTAACCTAAA
This sequence comes from Drosera capensis, assembly GCA_001925005.1. NCBI lineage: Eukaryota > Viridiplantae > Streptophyta > Magnoliopsida > Caryophyllales > Droseraceae > Drosera > Drosera capensis. The sequence goes on from LIEC01006586.1 coordinate 3,537, forward strand.
CCATAACTACCTACTTGACTTCTGGCCTAAACACATTAACTACATTATGACTAATACATCTCAGTTTTGTTACATCAATTTCTATACAAATTGAGGGATTGACATTCCTATCAATGCCCTCTCTCACGATTGGGAGACAAACAAAAACATCATCAACAACAACAATAATGCCAATCTCTTCTGCAAGACTGGAGCTAACAAGTCTGCAGAGTGAACAATCCTCGACTTCAACTGAAGTATGCTACAACTATGACAACAGAAAAAGGGCAGGAAGCAATCATTGCTACCACACTTGACAAAACAACAATAGATGTAGCCCTGTAGACGGTCATATCTCTTCAGACAAGGGTAAGAAGACACACTATCAAAACAAAACAACTTGTCGATGTTCCAAAAAAGGAGGCCATGCTTCAACAATTCATAAGGGAGAACAAGCTCCCTATGAAAGGAATGACCCAAGTTGATCCCTTATGGCCCTTTAATCAGATACAGAATCAATCCAGATAGCAACAAAACTGAGCTGGGAGTTGTTGATGGGCTTATAGAAGCTGAAATCGCATAGGTAAACATAATGCAGAAAAAGGATATGGAAAAGAAGAAGAGATCAACAGAGCCATACATCCTATTCAGTGGAACTCTGGACACCAAGGACTCAACTCTCAAAACCACAAGAATAGCCTAGTTGAAGGCACTTGAGTTCAAATAACTGCTAAGGTTGAAGCAAAACTGAAACGGCTAGTTCAAAAGAATCTAAGGGTTATAACCCTGGAGATTCACGACTATCAATCTAGACCTACCATTTGGAGGCCACCTTCTCTATGAGATGATGACAACAATGACAATAACGAAGGATAAGGACAAGACAATGATAACGATGTAGTACTTCAGGATGATATTATTGATGAAGTGGCACGAAAATACACAGAAAAAGAAGTCCAATTATATCAAAAATAAGAAGGAAAGAACAACCATAACCAACAAATACAGTAGAAACCCATCCCCTCATAGTTGCATACGCTACCACAATACTACCTAGAAACCATAGTGACCAAACCAAGGAACCATAGAAATCTACAAACGAGGCTCCCTCAATAGAAGTACACCATGAACAAGTCACTAAATAATCAACAAAAGAAAAGTCTCTACCAAAATCATCATTATAGAAAACGAAGGGTCAAAGATGTCTACGATAGTCAAGGAAACTCAGTCAAGCCAAGAAATCACATTTGGTGGAATGATTCTACAAGAGTTGAGGAAGCATCTTATGGACGATACTCCAATTTCAATTGGATCAGCACAACAACACATCACTCCTGACTCAAGGGTATCACCTCTCAACATTCAGTTCACTCCTCGATCCTCATTTGGACTAGAGCAGACTGTAGTAGAACCCCCCATCAGTTGGCTTTCTGGAAGGATTGCTCTATGGTGCTACCACAAACATACCAATGACTCTCCAACATCCGAAAATTGCATACCTCTCCCCAAGCCTCTCAAAATAAAATCCAACATCACATTAAGAACAATGATAAGAGACTCACCTTGCTGGAAACTAAGGCGCAGGTTGAAATTGCAAAGGCTACTATAGCTTAGCAGACCACCTCCAATGAACTCAATGCATTAAGGCAAGTAGTGGAGGCTCTCACGCCCCACTTACTTCTTCCTATCTCACTAAATCTAATCACAACAAAATGAGGGGGAAGGACACTAGGGACAATTTGATTTTATTTAAAATAAATTTGAAAGAATCTTAATTAAATTTGAAAAAGTAATCTTCCACGTAATAAAAATAAGTTGACTACTTTATAGGTAAATAAGATTGAAAAAGTCACCCTATAAGGAATTCTATCTTAATCATATAAGATTAATATAATGTTATGGTTATTTTAATATAATTTTATATTAAAATAACCATAACATTATATCACACACTATTATCTCGTTCATCATTTTATTTCATTCTTTTATATCAAATTCATCATCATCTAAAACCACTATATAAATTAAAATATATCAAATTCAATATACATATAAAATTGATTCGGATTAAACTGTTATAGAATATATGGCAAGGAGGAAATATATGTTAGCCATGAGAATGGAGACACGGCTCCCACGGCCCCATGATGGGTGGTCCGCCTCAACAAACAGCCCCTTATTGTTTGCATATATAGTTTCCTAATCAAGTAATGACAAGGTTATCAATAGAAGGAAGACGGGGCAGTACCGTTTTATTTCTTCCTGAGCAAGGATTGATAATACATAGAGAAGGAATGGCAAAGATTTTGAGAAACTTGGGACTTACTATAGGCAAACCTTTTGATAGGGTAAAGTTGGCGCCAAGGATCCATATCCAGGACATAGGCTACTATGAATTGACGTTCATATATCAAAACAAAATGGTCTTGTACAAATAAATCCTGGGCAACATTTCCTCTTTGTACTGGTTGATTGACCGTGCGTCATGCATGCTTTATTAGGCTGTAATTTAGTCAAGTAATTTGCACAAATCCAAAATGACTATTGAGTTTAGCAATCAAACGCCGCAAGAGAAAAGTTGTGCTCTCTAGTTACGTACTGTCTACTGATCGTGCGGTTATTGCTCAAAGCTGCACAAAAAGGGGGAAAAGTTTGCGGAATCCAAATATCTTCTTCTTGTCTTTGCTTTCCATAACAGTGCTCAATCAGAAGTTCACAAGCAACTCATTGCAAAATACTAGTAACACATACATCGGGTACGCTTGATACAGAAGCTTAAGCAAGCAACAATCAGGCTGAAGAGCCTAAACAAAATACTTCTGTTTACCAGAAAGATTATTACAAACATAGTGATTATTACAACTTTATTTCTATCGACATACATGATGAGAGGGTGATAAATATCATGTACACAAAATCCAAAACTTACTGTTAAATGGGACGAACTCCAGTTCATACTTGAAAAACCAATCTCACTTTAAGATGTTAGGGAAGCCGGGCCGAGTTACTAGAACAGCTTTCCTTGTTGAGGAGTACCACTTCTCATCATGTTGCTGAACTCCTCATAATTAATCTTGCCGTCCTGTTAGTCAAATTCAAAACCATGCATAAATATTTGATTTCTCTTTTGATAGGGGAAAGTTTGGGTGCCGTAGAAACTTACATTGTCGTCATCAACTTCAGAGATAATTTCCTTGATGGTATCATCTTCTGCAATTCCATATTCTCTCATAGCTACTTCAAGTTCATCTCTAGTGATGAATCTGCATCAACAAAGCCCATTCCTCGATGGAGAATCCTCTCAGAGAATTGACACTAGACTACTTTGCAGTATAGTTTAAGCAATCAACTTCTACAAAACTGCATATGTTGATCATATGATCAGTGATCACATCAAATGAGGATTAGGGCCTGCTATTTATATAACAACACTCACGTTCACTGCTTCCTAACAGGCGAGAAAGTAAATGGAGACGTATTCTGTCGAATAATGAACCATCTTTAATGGCATACGCAACAGGAAAACCAGCCACCAGATGACCATTTCCATTTCACCACGAGGTATAGTTGGCAGCATTATACCAAATGTCATCCTTCAGTTCGCTTCCATCTTATTTTTTCACCTCTGGCACTCTGGACACTTCAATTCTAAATCGTGATTCTATGGCGCGATGCTTCCAGCATGTGTTAGCGGTACTATACTATAAGAACTTTGTCTTCAAGGCTAAGCGCACTCACTGGGACATGACCAGAAGTTTGAAGAAGAAAAAAGAACAAAAGAAAACAGAAGGGGGTAAAAAATCCAACAGAAACTTTGAATGTAAAGTAGCACAACATTGGCATATTTATGTCTTCCAAGTTCCACCTTACACCATCCCTCCCCCCCTTCAGATTTTCTAAACTTCGATTACAAATTTAACGGTTCGAATTTAAATTTAAATATCGCAATATAAATGCAAAACATGATGATGTGAACTATGACCCGCTCCGTGAGACGTCAAACATCATTTTTTCGCAAAAAACGTCGTGGAATATTAATAATAATTTAATTTGACTAGTGACATAATTTTATCGTATCGTTAAGACAAAAAAACAAAACTCCTAAAATTACATGTTGAATAGTATAAAAACTCAAAATGTTACCTCTGTATTGGAACGGAGGGAGTATTATATCAAAAGGTTAAAAAAAATTAAAATTTCTATATGTACAATTCTTTTATATGAAATAGGTACAATTATTTTCGAGTTATATTACACATTTATTTCAAAACTATTTTGTTCTATCATAATGTTTACCGTGGAGGCATAGGGTAGTACTCTAGTACTTTTAACTTGACAAACAAATATAACTAGTGATCATTGCACAAAATCCAATCCAAAGTCATACGTCTACACCTAAAGCTACAAGAGTAGGAGGCTGCTACTTACCCACTGCCATCTTTATCGAAATAGCGGAATGCCTTGTGGAGATGTTCATCAGCTTCAAGTCTGTACCGATGCATTGTTGCAGTAATGAACTCAATATAATCTATGGATCCATTTCCGTCAACATCAGCCTGTCAAAGTCAGTTCCAGTTAACTGAGAAAATGATCTGTTCAGAGAGAATATACTGGCTACGTACAATTTCAAAAAGTACTTACAGCTTCCAAAAGCTGCCGAGCTTCTGCCTCTGTAAGTTTTGATCCAAGCCTACCCAACCCGTATTTCAGTTCTTCATAAGTTATTGTCCCACTGTTATCTGTATCGATATTTGCAAACATTTGTTTCAGCCCATGTATTTCATCTTCAGGGAGATTTTCAGCAATGACCTAAATGAGTATATCACAATCAGGGTCAGGCATAAACAAAAATGTGCGTATAAAGTTGAAGTAACACAATGATATAATAAGCATTGCAAGTGACAGGCATTCCACTGCAGAACCTGCACAATATTCAAGTCTCATAGTCACCATGCTGTCCAAGTTTATCAATATGCTATATGCAGTACCACACACCAACTTTTTCGAGTTTTATAATGCAAACGAGTCAGAAACAAATAGAACGAGAAAAATCTGTCATGGGAGAGTAGTCAGGTTCACCAACCATGGATCACTTCAAATTACCTTCAGAGCAAGCTTCTTGAATTTGTTCATAGCTCGGAATTGCTTCATCCTGGAAAGAACGGCACTGTCTATTGGCTGGTCTGAAGCTTCTCCATCTCTTAGCCATGGATGTTCTGCAACAGCACAAGCGCAAGTTTGAACAAAATTTCTTGCTTACATACACTAAAGATAAATACATTAAGCACATCACTAGGAGAAGATGGGTACATATTGGAGGCTTAACAGAGGCATATCCGAGCAAAGAGGGAGAAGGAAGGAAAGAACACAACCAACTGTAAGTAAACTATGAAGTTGTCAACACGTGACTCGACACACGACTCGCTTTCCTGATTTTAGGACTCGGACTCGACTCGACACGTAACTCGCAAGAGTTTATGTTGTCGAACTTTTAACTTGGTAATATGCACCTCCATAAGCTTCTGAGCAAAATACTTCTTCGACTAATATTTCATTCTACTTAAACATTTACACCACCGTTGGCAACGAGTGAGCCATTAGGTGCACTGTTGTTTGATGGAAGCCTAATGAAAAGGATAGATGGTAAAAAAAGAACAAAGGTAAAAAAAAAATTAGAGAGAAGATGGTGAACTAACACAGGATTAATCCTTAAGAACATATGGGGACGATGAGCAATACCAATGAGATGATTTGACAGAGAAAAATGGCATGCTGATCTCCACTGATTCAGATTAACTGATTTAGGGTTGGTAAATAGGAAAAATTAAGGTTGCTTTTATAATTTTATGACAAATGATCTTTTCTTTTTTCGTTTACTTTCAATCCTAGCCCTTAAACATTATATTTAATGTCCTGCCTTCACTCGTAAGACTTGTAAATTGACTTGACTCGATATGACTCGGACGAGTCTTTGAATGACTCGGACGAGTTACATGAACCCGCGAGTCACCCGACCGAGTCGACAATATTCTTTATCAACTCGACCTGACTCGTGACTCGACTCGTACAAGTCAAACGAGTTTTATAACTACTCATCCTCCTCTTATTGTTTTAACTTTTCTTAGATCAATTCAATCTTTAGAGCTCATAAGACCATGGAGGGAGGTTCATGTTACTTAAGCAAGAACGTGCATGCTAGAGTGTTCCTGTTTAAGGTGACCTAGGACTTAGAAACTCACAATAAAGGAACAGACCAAAAGAAGAACAAGAACCTGAACTTCTAAAATGTTGTACGTGTACCATTATTGATCAAGTCAATGAAGTTAGCCCTTACTGTGCTTAATGAAAAGGTCGTGTTCATACGATGGCCTTGGATAGTCTTGAAAAATTTTATTAAACAGGGAAATGATAAATCCAAGGTAATTTTTTATCTTTCCAAGGCTAAGTGTGAAGAAAGGGCAGAATTGTCCAAAATATATTATGAGAGGGGGGAGCCTTGGAAGGATAAAAATTTTCCTCGGCATTACAATTCCCATTAAATATTTAGCATATCAGATCAATTCGACGCTGAAGAATGCAATGGAAAAAGGGACTTCTTTCAAAACATTATGGATCCAATACAACAACGAAATTGCCCTCTGGTCGTCCGCAAGTGTCAAGAAACCAACTCAATTAAAACCTCCGGTTACTGGTAGAGGCCCACAATAATAACTGTATCTTAACCCTCTATATCACAGAAATGTCCTACGTGACCAAAGCATGGACAATGCATTAACCCAACAAGTCAACATATACCAAAGATGAGAGAAATAAAGAAAAAGATTGGGGG